>JAPYZD010000241.1:0-83931 GCA_030522725.1 Ichneumoninae sp. B BG-2022a | reverse complement strand
GAAGTCTAAGCAAACCAAAAAAATAAAAAGACAACAAACGAAGGAGTACAACTTCGAGCAGAAACGTAGCCGGGACTTCGAGGGGCAGAGTAGCAGCGGAGAAAAGGACCGGAGATTCGAGAAGTAGAAACAGAATGACGAAGACGAGAGACGAACTCGAGGGGAAAAAAAAAGAAAAAACGAGAACGCCGGATTCCGCGCAATCAACATTACTGGGCACCGAGTCTCGTACGTACGTAGGAATCTACCAGCCTCCACCTCCCCCCTCCCCTCGTTTCCTCTTACTCCTCCGCTTCTCCGTTCTTTAAACTCTTTTTTCTTTTTCTCTTTCTTTTCTTCATCGATTTCGTCTCGGGGGCTTCCGTTTCTTCTCTTCCCGTCTCTCCCCCGGCGTCTCCCTGCCGAAGGCCGCGCTCGTACCGCATCAGCTTCGTTTTCTCTCGCATGTCGGTTTCGCGCGCGTTTCATTCGCCCTCGCGCGCGCTGAGAGCCGGCGAGGGCCGCGTCGAGAGAAACTCCACCGATCGATGCCAACGAACACCCCATCGGTTTAGTTCCAACCATCGCTGTGTCTCGTACCTGCACACTCGTCCTCTCGTTCCTCTCCTCCTCCCCTCTTCGCCTCGGTAGCCGAACAGCAGGAGCAACGAGATGCTCCTCTCGATCCGAGCCGATACCACTCCGCGCTGACCCGCGCTCGTTACTTCTTCCACGGATACCACCGCGAACGAATATCTCCACTCCCGCGATCTCCTGGCTCCCCAGATGCCGGTACCTGTATGTACCCTGCTTATTTGTTGTATCGTACTGTAAGCGCGCCGCAGCACGAGCCGTACGAGAAATCCGACGTCGGGCACCTCAGACGGACGCATTGTTCGGCCCTCGGACGATCCATCGAGCTGCGTTGCGGATTCCTCGCGCGGCATTTTTTATATTTCTTATTATTTTTTATTATGGCAATTTTTAATGTGTTTTTTCCACGCGCAGCTGCGGACATCTCTGAGGGAGTGGGCTAATTTATGTCAGTGAGAAAAAAGTTTATTATGGTCTTTATGTACCGAGCGTAGTAATGAAAACGTCTGTTCTTAGTATTTCATACGGCAGATTCTTTCGGAAACGACTTATTTTTTTTCACCGGTTACACTGAGAAAAAGGATAGGGGAGAGTGGGGCAAAATGGGATTATGAGCCAAAACGCAATTTTCTAATAACTTGTGAATGGTGGCGATAGTCGTACGTGGGGCAAAACGGGGTTGAAAATCCGGCTGTATCTTTGGGACAAAATGGGGCATCCAAAAATGATTGCAAAATTGAGTTTTGCCCACACTGTCCCATTTTGCCCCTGTCTCCCCTAGTATTTTCTACTATACCAATAGTTCCCAGGGGGAACGACGATATAGATCGTTTTTGACAGTATATATTCAATTGGTTACATTATAATTATTGTTGCAACCATGACTTTTTGTCACTGTCGTAACTATAAAATGTAAACGTTTCCCCTGGGAACTATTTTTTATGGTATAAAGTCAGAAGGATTTTTTAGGAGAAGGCCAAAATTAAGGATTTTTTTTTACATAGGGAGAAATGTCCGCGGGAAAATTTTGTTTTATTGATGAAAAAAAGCGACAAGTGGGAGAAAAGTTTTTTGTTTTTATTTTTTAGTTTGCTAAACGAGATTGCACCGATGACCGTCCGGTTTTGTAGTCTTCGAGAGTCGCAAGTGCCGAGAAATCGTTCGCGTCTTCGCCGCGAGTCATTAAATTCATTTCTTCATCGCAACGCGGACGCGCGCGCGAGGTCGTCACGGCCAAGGCGGGAGCACCAGGAGAGACAATAATTGCTCGCTAACGAACTTCACGCTGGATCCCTTCGCACTTGAATGAGCGTGCGTACTCTCGCACCCTCCTTCCCACTGGATCTCTCCCCGACCGTTAATCCCCCCGAGCCGTGTCTCACTCTTTGTTTCTTCCTGTCGCCGATACGAGAAAGAGACACGCCCGCGATCCGACGACCGGTCGATGACTAAGAGGTACAACAACCCATCGTTCTTTCCCAGTAAGCCGCCTGTACCGCATGCAACTTCTGTCTCCCGTCGGCTCGCGGGCTGATCGAAGATCAAATTATCGGCGTACAAAATTCAATCTATCTTTTTTTTAATACCGCACAATTTTTTCGGTTGAAACTTCGACATTGAATCCTCGAGATTTATTGGTGTAATAATAAATAAATATAATTATAAATAATATATATTTATTATGAAAGTGATGAATATGGACCACGGCGGTTAACACGTAAGTCGAAGATACGCGGTCTATGCGATAATCATCACTCGTATTCTATATAAATGATATATAATGATAAATAAATTCTTCAAGCTATCTAAATTAAGATTAAAAACATTTTTTTTTGTGAATTTTATTTTTTAGGTAATATTCTTTTCTGGACTGGAGAAATAAGTTTTTAATTGACAAAAATGATCTCGTTAAGCGTCGCAACGACTGCGCGATGCTCGCCGCTGAGTCGGACGATGAATCCATTAATTAATCATCGCTGAAGGATCGGTGTTAATTCCCTCGCCTCGTTTCTTCGAATGTCTACTCCCATTCGCTCGTCCCGCGCGACGGGACGGAGAGCGAGATAAAAGAAAGAGAAGCGGCGTTGATCAACTTGTCGCCGATCCAATTATCTCCGGTTCTGCCGGCGCAGTGGCCGGTGTGCAGCAGCGACGGCAGAAGGCAACGTCGTGTAACCCTCGTCGCCCGATCGTGCGGAGAGGAGCGACTTCGCCGCGAGTTGATTGATTCCCGCGATCTTCGGCTCGGCTCTAAGTTGTTTAATTACGGTTGGTAATTAGCATCCTGCTCGCGGGATTGCAGCTCCCTTCTTTACCGGTAGCGGGAGAACCGCGAGTGCCGCGTACTTCGTTCTGTTCGCTCCGGAATGTCACTCGCCTCTCCTCACGCACATCTATCCTACTTATTTTATCCCGCCTGCCCATCGAAGTGTCCCTCGCCCCTCGCCATCGAGCACAGTCGACCGACAGAGAAATAATAAAATTGCACCGTCGAGAAGCGTTTGATTGATCCGCGACAACCGCCGATTCGAACGAGAACAAGAATGAGTGTAATTGTTCGAGGGAATTAGTACCAAACGCACTTGTTACGCAGGAGAAATTTTATTCGGCGATCATCAAATTCTTCGACTTTTCGTAAATGAACAAAAATTGGTTTCATTTTTTTATTTAAGTGATCACCGCGGAGATAAGGGATACAGTAGAACCGCGCTTATCCGACCTTCGATTATCCGAGCCTTCGCGTTATCCAACGCACCCAACTCATCCGTACCTTCCGCGTTAACCGAGGTGTAGGCTCGGATAAGGGTAAAAGTGGTGAATATGGCCCACCCCGATTAACACGTAAATCAATGATATATGCACTGGGCCATATTCCCCACTTTTACCCAATACGGAAAACTCGGATAAAACGGATATCGCAGCATGCCCACGCGTGGAATAGTTTGTAACTGCTACATTGTGGCATACGCGGTGAAACTTGTACAAGTTTGCTGCGCCTTTATATTGTGAGCTGTAAATACATCAGTTTCGATTCTAGAGTTAATGGCAGAACATCGTGATGTCTCAAAAATCTCAAAAATCTCAAAAATCTCAAAAAACTCAAAAATCTTAAAAATCTCAACAAGTCGTAAATTAACCAATAACGTTAATGTTTATATGAAGTATGCTATTTTTTAAATTATATAATAGTAGTACAAGTTTGAATTGAGTATGTTATCCGTGTTATCCGTGTTATCCGAGTTTCCTTCGAAAAATTGAAGAATCGTCGAGACTCGCGAGGCGCGAATAAGGGCCAAAGTAAAATCTATCGCAGCCGCGCTGCGCATGCGGCTTCGCGGAGATCGGACCAGATGCACCATGCAGAGGGCTCGGCGGGACGCCAGGCGCCCTGGGAGTGAAGACGTTCGAGTAATTGGTCCGACTCCGTTTCGATTCCTCTGAACCCTCTCCCCTCCCCGGAGCCCCTCTACCCGTTGCCAAAAGCAAAATACGAGGAGGCGAGAGACGCGAACGCCACGCACACACCACACGCGCTTCTCTCCCGAGGAGCCCCGCGATGGACCAGTCCTCTCGTTACGCGGTGAAACTGGACGGCGAAACCACCGAAGTCGATCTACCTACGCTCTCCAACTTCCCCCTGCCTTCCTCCTCTTCCTTTGAATTTGGTTACTTTTTATTTTTTGCCGTCGTCGATTCATTCATTCCATTTCGCCTTCTCACCTTCTCATTGTTGTTGTTTTTTGTATCACCAGTTTCTAAAGCTTTGAATTCGGCTCGAGCACCTCGGGGTTTTTCTTCCCTTTCGCGTGTCTTCGGCTCTTTATTTCTCAATCGCGCTAACTCTTCCGCTCGTTCATTTTTTAGATCCTACCGATCGTCATTCTTTCCTTCTTCGACGCAGCCACGGATCGTTTCGGACGAATCGAGCAGCGTGCGGTCCGGGACAACCGCAATGCCGATTGGTAGGAAACTCTTTCGCAGAGTGTGCCCTGGCGTGTCGGCGGAGGGCTACTGATTACAGGCTTACGCCATCCCTGCCTTTCGTTGCAGTCCGAGACTCACTTCGACGTTTCGCATCTCCTTTTCGGTTTTCGAATGAGGCCTCAATCGGTCCCGTCTCTCTCGTATTCCCGAGATTAGCGCGCACGTATCGGAGTGTCGGATGCCGAACGAGGGGCGATCCGTAATATCCCGTTTTGGGACTTTGCGGTCGAATGGATATGAGAAAACAAAAAGCGACAACAAAAAACGAAGGGGAAGGAAACGACTTTATTACGTACCGAGAGGATGATCGGGGAGGGTAAAAGATGCAAGCCCGAACCTCAGGCTTCTGCACTTGCAATTGCTCGCTCGTTATGGGAGTAGTAGTAGTAATGGGTTTATTAACAATACATAACATGTAACAGATTTTTTTTTAACCTAATAGACTTTTCTTTTTACTTCTATACAGTATATTGCCAATTGCCAATTGGCCATCGACCGCAGTCCTTCAGCCATGAATCTTAAAACGTTGTTTTGGCGTTTCATTGCTTGCGTGAATGTAACTCTTACTGATTTGTAAGAATAAATGTTCAGTTGTCTATTTTATTGAACATTATTTCTAATTGTTAATATTTTGTATGAATGGGATATTTGAATTTACGTGGTACATTTTCTTCGAGTTGTATACAAAGCGGTTTTATATTCTGTATTTGCATCTCAGCGAATATTCTAGATAGTTCCTGTGTTCTGGTTTCTGTAGGAGTAATGCCCGAAAGTTCGTAGAGGAGAGTATTTCTAGGATTATATAGTGGGTTTGCCGGGTGTCGGATCCGTGTCAAGCGCCGGATTGCGCAGGTTTCAGCATCGTTATGGGATTTAATTTAATTTAACTCAATTTTCGCGCCAAGAACCGTATCGGACGGGGGGAAAGGATGAACAACGTCTCGGTCGAACTCGTCGAAGCGTCGGAGTGTACGCGAAATTAATGCAATTTCGTGCGACTATAAATTTTGCGAGACGACTATCGGCTCGACAGGCGGGAGTTCTCGCGGTCGAGTTTGCCAGATCTTATTATTCTTTGTATCAGTCTTTTAATTTTTTTCTTTTCGAGTTTGCTACCTGGTATTATGCATCATATAGTAGCGGCGTGCAGCGAGTCAGCGCCAGAGGCTGAGGACCAGCGAAACGAGAGGCAGTTGAGAGTTTCTCTCCCTCTTGCTCGACCGAGAAAGCATTTCGATCGGTAGCGCTCGGGGGTGCGAGCCGGTCTCGCGCCGGATCCTCAACCTCTGTCTCCTCTCTTTCCTCTCAACGCTCTTCTTTACCTCGTCATTTTCGACTCCTTCCCCCCATTTCTTCCGTTCCTTCTCTTTCGCCGTCTACCCAACGTGCAACCTCTCTCTCTCTTTATCTTTGTCTCTTTTTCTCGAGGTATGCAACGACCCGGTACTTGGTCACGCCGTAAATTCGAGGGCAGGCCGAGGGGGAAGCGAACGAGAGCGAGAAATTTGTTCGGCCAAATTAGATTTATCCGTCGATTTTTTTAAAGAAATGAAAAAAATTGCTTCTCTTTGTTATTTTATTTTTTAATTACCGACGGTGGCAAAATGGTACACTGATACAAAAACGCAGTTGGGTCAACTAAAGATTCGGGCAGGGACGTTCAACTAAATATTTTGTCGGTCGAACAAAATATTTTTGTGATATCATCCAAAAAATTGTTGAATTAGCAAATCGTTTAGCTGTCCCAACAAAATATTTATTTCAACGTCCCTGCCCGAATCTTTAGTTGATTGAACCGTATTTTTTTTCAGTGTACTTTGCCTGAAAATTTGCAAAGGCGCGTATGCGAAATGAGAGATAGGAATTGAGCCGAACAGAAAAATTCGTAAGGCCACGGGTACGATTAAAAAAAATTGTTCCAGCGAAACCACGTCGTTGAATATCGAGAAACTTTTTTGGGCAAAAATTGAGCAACTAAGAGTATGAGATATGTATTAATTTATTGAGACAACAGCTTTCACGGAACCCCTTCATTACCGGAGATACCCGGTCTCGGTTCGTGCCGGTAAATTCGCTTCGCTCTTCTCACGCACGCGCTATCTATCCGGCCCTCTTAATTTCATGCAGCAACCCGATGTACCATACCATAGCCATATCTGGTCCTCTCCGCAAAAAAAAAAAATAAATAAAAATAAAAAAAAGGAAACCACTAAACGAAAAAACAAAAAAACGGTTCGGGGAATGCGAGACGGTTCTCCAGCTCGATGGGTACAGAAGCGTTTCCTCCCCTCTCCCGTCTCATCCTCGCGAACGCACAGCGAACAACAGTTGTTGCTCGACGACAGGAGCGTCGCAAGAAGCGAAGGATTTAATAAAATCAATATTAATTGCCGGGCCATGCTGATGCCGCGCGCTCGATTCTCCGGTCCGCCTTTCTCCTCATCGTTCCTCCCTTTCCTCCCGTTCTCTCCGCGTCTTTCTTTTTTCTCACTCGCTCGGGGCTCTCGACTTCGGTCCGGCAGCCAGAACGATCTTTTCAAGACTCGTTCGTTCGTTCGTTTCGCTCTTCTACCGTTGAATATTCAAGCGCTGCTGACGATGTGGCAAAAAGCCGTTTATGGTCAGCGGCGTTGCGTAGCGCCCGGTTTTTGTGCCGAACGCGTTGATGGGACCCCGTGCCCGGGCCCCATCGATGATCGGTTGTGTTGGCGCTCGAGAATTAAGGGGGAGAATGGAACCGATAGATGAGAGAACGCACCGAACACCGGCCCCGACTCCGTTACAGCGTTTTGTTCGCGGAGAGATAGCGCCCACCGTTTCGGTGGTCCGATATTTATATATGGATATTTTTCGAGCGTCGACCGAAAAATCTTCGGAAGATCGCCGAGGGGAAAGAGGATTGATTAATGAAGAAAGGTCTCCGCAGAATTTTTGGTAAAAAAACGAATCTAATTCGCAGACCTGGAAGGTATTTTTTGGTCCCAAATTTTTGGTGCCCAAATTACTCAAACTTTTTTTCCTACAGCGACACTAATGCTTGGAACAAATTGTTTTCTCTCCCATCGTGGAGAGTCCACTTCGATGTACATCTGGGAATTTTTTCAAAATTTTTCAGAACTTTTTGGCACCATTTCAACGTATTTGGTTTCAACCCTTCGCGGGAGTGGGATTTTTGCTGAGCGCGCATGCGCCGCACGCTTTCGGCTACAAGGAGAAGACCGACGTGTGCTACAAATTATTTTTGGCTCGATAAAACGAAAGTAAACTTTGAGGCACCTGTTTCAAGTTTCTTTTACGATTTTAATTCATTTTTTGCCACTTTTCATGATTGCCCGGTACGCGAAGATCCGGTACTTGCGAAAAAAAACTTCGAACGATTTTAATCTTCTGTTTAACTTCGTTGAAGTTGATGCTCTCAAAAAAGATAAACGTTTCGGGGCACGATGCTCGCTCCTTTTCTTCGCATTCTTCGAATTCTAATCGTGGCGAGGAGACACGGCGAAGCCGACAATGAATGACTGATGTAATTATCGTCGAATCAGCATCCGATTTTGGTTAAGAATGTCTCAACTTCCGATTCGACCCTTTTGTTTCCACCAATGTAAAAAAAAAAAACGATTCCCATGCGTTCCCTAAAAGTTTGATTTCTACCGCTCGAAACTCGTAAATCTCTCGGCTCATAACGAACGAACTTTTGACATGGTAGTCCAGGGTCTTTTTTTCGCTACGAAAACTTAAAGGAGACGTGTACCCTTACACCGTGTCGGCTCTTTGCCGATTTCTTCCGTTTCGTCACACTGCGAAACCCGAAGAGCACCGGCCGCGACCGCGTCTCCACAGGATCATCGTCGATGTCTTTCTTATGGCTTACTCCTCGAGTTTCTTTCTCCGGAGAGGCAAAAAATAAAATAAAAAATTTACAACATAAATAAAAAAAATTTTTTAAAAACAAATAAAAATGTAACGCGCTCGCAAGCTTAGAACACGATGCGAAAATCGTGATGTGTAACAAAGGCGCATATTGAACGCACTTCGTCACACAAATTCTTCCCTCGTCACGCGCCCTTCGGAAGAATGTTGGCCGACAAGCCTCCCGCGCTTTAGACGATCGACTTCCTTCGCGTGTTTCGATACAGTTCATCGAATTGTCATTTTTGTCCCAGAGCAGGAAAGAAGAAAAAATGGATATTGAAAAGAATGGTGATGATAAGATATCGGGCAAAATGATTTTTCGACCTGCACTACGTCGAGCCGATCGACGAGAGTCTTCTCTAACAGCCCGGACGATGATCCATCGGCAGTCAAAGGGCGCGGCAGATAAATAGACGCACACAATCGCCGACGATGGAAGTAACGAGATCGAGACATCGGAGAGAACCGAGGCAGCTACCCTCAATTCAGAGAAGGTTGTATATGAAACTCGACGAAGAAGAGAAAGAGGAAGAGGAGGTTTGTACAGAAGTAGCCGAGCGCGTCCCGGCAGCGAGGATAATGACAGGGCACCAGGGGCGGGTAATTTCACGCCGGTGAAATTTAGAGTCTTCGCACGGCATTAGAGAACGAGGTTGAGAATAAGAGGGCAAATTACCAGTCTCTACGAGTTCTACGATAGGTCTCCATTTTGACCGGTCAGTCGTTTCTTCAGTTCAGCTATCTTCCCAGCGAAGTGGTTTGCGGTTTGTCCAAGCACGTTGTACCGTTGGGTACGACGTTGTTCAGCAAAAATTTGCGGGAAATTCTGCGGATAAGCCTTAAGCTGCCAGCCAATCCCGGTCGTTATCAAAAACTGTAATCAACTTTTTTCGCCGGTACTCAAAACATGTAAGGTAAAAAATAGTCTGATCGAAACCTTAATGAGATTCGCTCCCATTGGGACTTCTGGTTCAATCATCCATGCTACCATACTGGTTTATCATCCATGAAAAAAAGTTGATTGCAGATTTCATTACCGACCGTGGTAAGTCGCATACCGTTAACTCTTTAAGGACATGTGAAACGACGCAGTCGATAATCTAAATCTGTAATGAATGCGATTCAGAGACCGTAGACTTTTCGGGAAGAAGCAGAGCATCCGATGACGCTTCCATTTTATCCGAAACGTCAACCGGTTTTAAAGGGCGTTGAGTCGAAAAATGCATCCATCTCTCTCGCACTCATATGTCACGTGGTAAATCTTTCACATGGCCTCAACGGTCGCTGCAAAGGCTCATCACTGCCTCCGTAGAGTAATTGCAAGGTGGTCCTCAAAAAATCTGATGGTAAAGATCATCCCCAGTCGAAACCGAAACTTTCGTCGATCAACGAGAAAGACAACGAAGCCAAAACCCGCCAAAGAAACTTATAAAAAACGTAAGTGTCCACCGTGGAGTCTTCGACTGGAGCATATCCGATCGGCATAGGTGTTTGAGAGAAGCGGTGGTCCTACCGGGTACACCCCTTACACCGTCACGCCGATCGCTGGACCCATTCACGGTATTATCCCGTGATTCAGCAGCCGCTCCCGACGACGTTCTCCAAAGGCGAGTCTTTGTCCGCGCGGCTTTTGCCTCTGTCAGGGGACGCTGAGCATCCTTCTTTCTTCGCGGTTCCCTCCGAAGGCCCCCCCTATCGATCCGTTTCTTCCTCTTCTCTTCCGCTCCACCCTTTTCCTTCCGCCGTCCTGGAAACTCTAGTTCTTCTTCTTTTTTGTCTTTACAATTTTTTTGCCTTTGTATTTTCAGTATTACTTGTTGCATTTTACGAAACGCGGCGAGTTACACGGATTGACTGGAGAGCCGGCCGCTGTTCCGTTCCACCTCTTAGCCGCTTGTTCGTTCCGTTCGACTGGACGTACGCCGCTTCTCAGGGCGTTCGGTGCCGGAGCTGACGGTGACTATGGTCGAGTCTTGCGGATTGAGGAGGTACCTTTTCTTTCTCTACACACCTTTCAGACCACAAGATTCATCGATAAATTCACTTTCCGCGCTTTCTGTCTTCATCCGCGGATGGTTATTTTATCTTATCCTCGTTGCTCCTCCCGTCGGGACTCCGCCGTGCGAAGGCGCAACATCTCGTGGCGCGGAGCCTCCGCTGTTTATATACAGCGAGGTGAAGGCTCTTGTCGAAGGTGATGCTAACCAAAGGTTGATTCGCTTCGAAAATTGATTTTATTCCACGCCGATTATCCTCGACCCGGCGAAACTATCTCGTCTTCGTGAGAGGCCGTTCCCAACACCCGCGGAAGCGATTGGAACATCAAGCTCGGAACATAGAAATGCAGAGGCGATCGTGTTATTAAAGTGCTGGAAATTTTGCGATTTTAATTAATTTCATGGCTCGAAGTGTGCAATCCAGCGAAAACCGCGTGGTTCTTTGGCTTCTGTTTTCGAAGTTTGCTGTTCAGGGACGAATTGAGAACTTGTGGGATGTTTTTGAGTTTTTCTTATGCTCCATTTTCGGCCAATCGATTTTAGAGAATTTTCATATCTCGAAGTCTGCAATTCATCGATATTTGGGCAGTTTTTAGGTTTTTTTTTTCATTTATTTTACGTAGGCAAGCTGTAACACTGTGCCATGTGCGAGACGTCAAGAACCGCATCGTTTATCCGGAAAGGGGCTCCCAGCTCCAGACGTGCCGGGTGAAACTCGCTGGAACGGTATACGATTACCCTTCTTCGCTTTCTATCAAGCAAGTAGAGCCAGGTGTGTCCACCTTCCTTACTACCTTCAGAATCGCGAGGGAAGGAAATGAACGCGTTCCGCTCGCTCCGTTTCGTGCTCGAATCTATCACGAGCTCTTTTACGGATCGGTTTCTTCCCATTCATGCTCAAACTACGGTCTGAATTTCACACCGCCGCGAAAAACCCCTCCGTTATCTCCTCAGATGCAGTCGGAAGCTTTAACAATTTGGTTCAAGCATTTTTTAAATTAATTTTGTGTGTCACGTCCATGATTTTCGGACGCAAAAAGAGCACAAAAGTTTGCGGGCGGTTCCAAGGTAAAACGGATAAAAAAAATAAATAAAAAGCGAAAGAAAAAAATTATTCAGTAGATGGTGGTCCTTGGTTCCAGATTTCGTCGATAGGAACCCCTTTTGGACTCTAAATGGACAGTTAATCGCTACGATTTTTGCTGGCGTCTCGGTGGCCCAGAAATCTGAATGGCTGCTGAGATTGGAATCTACCTGTGATCTTTCAGCTGCCCTCTATAGTATGCTTATGCGGATTTTGGTACAAAAAAAAATGATCCACCTGTTAGCTGGATGCATGCCTGTGTGGATGTGTGTGCAACTGCATATCAGCGGTTATTTTAGCCTACGAATGCAGCGATTGTACTCCGTAAGTCTGCGAAGGTCCGGTGTAGATCATCCTCAATGTCTCGGAGCCCCCCACCTAAGTATTCCCATTAAGATCGTATCGGGATGCCAAAACTAATAACCAATCACCGGCTCCACAGGCTAAAACGTTCCGGCTCGCAGGCTTTATCATTATACACCAACACACTTATGTACGTACACACGATATTATTTTCATCGACATTCTTAACGACCGCTGTTCAACCTCTCCTCTTTTGCACATCAAATTCAAGGGCTCACGTTTCCCATTTCGTTCCTCCGTGCTTCAGCGTAAAGACCGGAGAGAATTTGAATTATTTACCGTAGAAGGCCTAGAAGTTTTATCCTTAAACAAACACTGTGGGCATTTTTTTTTACCTTGCAGTTCAGCAGTTTTTGTCTATATTGTCTCAGCATCCGGCGATTCTTTTGCCGATTCTCGCCTCCAGTTCGTTTCCCTTCTCCGTTCGGGATAGTTTCTTTCCACTTGCGTAACTTGGCTAGCACCTTGAGCCGCTTCCGACTTCCGGTTGGATTGTAACTCTCTTCTTCCATTGTATCGAGCTGGAATCTCCGCAGTGTCTCGAGAAACAGATACACTTCCTGATCGTGAATCTTGCTTCGCGGATAGAGAGAGAGGCGACACCTGGACTTCCGATCGCTGCTCGTCGAGAAACGGATATAACCCGACTCGCAAGAAACAACACGACGCCGAGAAAACCACGAAGAGGAAGAGAAAATAGCTTCGAAAAAATTAAATGAAGAAAGAAGACTAAAGAAGCGAATCGATCGAGCTGCGGACTCGGCGTCTCGGTTGCACGGGCGAGGCAAAGCTGCCGCAGCTGCAGCTGCGGGAGTCCACGAGCCTGGTGGAAACGAACTCGAGCATGTCGAAAAGCGTAATGGAGGGCTGGTTGACTTCTTTTTTTTTCCGCCCAACTCTTTCGCCGACTCTTCGTTCGGAAACTCTCGCGGTCTCGCATTCTCGATGTCTTTGAGGTTTCACTACTTAAGCCACAATGGAGCGTATAGGGAAGAGCGGGGCAAAACGGGCACGAAAAAAAAGTTACCTCGCGAACGGAGAACGTGCGTCTGTCTTGCCCCGCGTCCGCCGATCCCAAATTGTTCTCCGCGCCAATCGCAGTAATACCGCAAGAAATTGAATTCAACGGTTTGGGAAGTGAAATTCTTATTTCCTCTTTGAACCGACTTTGTGTTACTCCGGCGTGCCGTTTATCCTATTGTGTCGGTGGTGCCCGAAGAGCCAAGCGCTGGCGCTACAAAATGGATACAATCGAAGTTCGAAGCTTGCCCCGGGGTGGCGCGGGATAATCGAAGTTCCAGGTTACTTATTACTTTGTACTCCAGCTTCACTCGACACCGCAACAGAAGTACGCGATTTTTGCCAAATCGACGCCGAGAATCCCCGGCACTTCGCTTCGAACTTACCGGCGATCTTTTATTTTATTTTTTTTATTTTGCGCGATTTCTTCGGTTTCTTCTTCGGTGTCGGTTTCGCCGCACGTCCCCCGCAAGTACGAAGCCAGCGTCAGCCTTGAAGCGCAACACGGACCGCACGATCGCGCCTCGATATCTTTTCATCCCGCGGCATTAGCCCCTTCGCGGTAATCTCAGTGGTAAATCCACCTTCTAATGGCTGCCGATTCGAAAGGGTTATCGATTCCGATGCTTCTCTCCGGGCCTCTCGCGCTCTCCGTCCCTCCGCATCGCCGACGCACGCGGCCCTCAGACGCATCAAGATCGGAACGCGCGCGCAGCTTCTGGACTGCTCCTCCTTTCTTTATCTATCTCTTTCGCCCTTTTCTCTGAGCTTCCTCTCTTCGAGTCTCGTTTCAATTCTATCGCGGACGCCGCGCTGCCCCCGACGTTCACACGCTGCATAATTCTCATTGCACATTTGTTCGTTAGAAATTGCTTGAAACACAAATTAACATTTCAAGAGTGTTTCGACGATGCACGAAACTGTCTGAACGAACGAGTATAAAAGTGTTTGGCAACATTTTACAAAGTTATTAATGGAAGTATATTAATGTATATAAACGTGGGGCAAAGTATGACATTTTCATATATTGAGAAAAGATAAAAAGATTTATTTGGTTCATCATATTACTGTTTTGCACATAATTGCTATGATTATGATTATGATTATGATTATTATTATTATTATTATTATTATTATTATTATTATTATTATTATTATTATTATATAGGATAAAAGTGGGGAATATGGCCCGGTCCATATATAATTGATTTACATGTTAATCGAGGTGGGCCATAATCACCACTTTTACCCTATAAAGAATCTACGTAGCGTGGTTCGGAAAGCATATTTTAACAAACAAAATAATTCTGGACGGTTTATTCATTGCCACCGGATCATTGACCAAAACTGAAAAGTCGCAAGTTCGCGCGGAGGTCGCGACGCATTCCCGATTGATATCTTTCGCTTTCGCGCGAGGTAATTTTTCTTGTTTTGTTTCTTCATACATTTCCTATATCTCGCGATGTACCATCTCGACGCACGTAGGACCTCTGTCTCGTGGGTCCGATGGGAAATCGCGGTGCCCTGAGCCGCGAGGCTCCAACTAGTCTTATCTACTGTCCGCGGAGGCGCACTAAATTTTGCGCCGTTGCGCTTCTCATATACGCGGACCCGCAGACATACCGGTGGTGCACGCAGTCCCTTGAAATTCCGCGTTCGCACAGGTTCGCCGCACATACGCATACACACTGTGTGCGACATTGAAGACGAGGCAGAAAAGATGAAAAAGGATCGAGAAGAATGATGCCAGCTACGAGAGGAAAAGGAAGCGAGTGCGCGGCGAGACCGTCATGCTGTGTGCGCGCATCTCTCGCACGGGTGTTGGGAACAGTGGAGAACAATCTGGACCACGTGCTGAGCTCGGGACTTTGAGCAGTCGGAGTCTCATTCAACCTGCGGACGAGTTCTTCATGTCCGAGCTTTCTTCGTTCGAGAATGTTGTCCCAGGACTTTGGAGATTAGATTGAACGCCATTCTTTTACAACCTCCGTGACGCTGAGTTTTCGTCAAAAAGTTGCCCGTGAATCGGAGTATACTTGCGCAGAAAGATCGTTCCACCAGCGTGCGGAGAGCCGCACGAGAAGAACTGCACTGCACCGAGGCTGCGGTCTCGCGAAAGCCATTCCGGTGCTCCTAGCCCAGATGATATCGCGGCTAGATGTACAACGCTGGATTTTATGGCGTATTACAGCGACGTTACAAGATATATAACGGCTTTATGCGTACACCGGGGGACGACGTTGGTAAGTTATAGCGGAGTTGCGCGAACTTTACGAGCCAAGCGGAATCTTACTTTCCCGTTCGTTACCTTTCGCCGTGTACTCGGATAGGTGAAACCGACTTTGAGTTACTATGTCGACCAACTAATAAGTTGGGACGACTAACAAGTCGTCGTCCACTAATAAGTTGGTTTAACTAATAAGTTGGTTCAACTAATAAGTTGGTTCAACTAATACTAATAAGTTGGTTCAACTAATAAGTTGGTTCAACTAATAAGTTGGTTCAACTAATAAGTTGGTTCAACTAATAAGTTGGTTCAACTAATAAGTTGGTCCAACTAATAAGTTGGTCCAACTAATATGTTGGTCCAACTAATATGTCGGTCCAACTAATATGTTGGTCCAACTAATATGTTGGTCCAACTAATATGTTGGTCCAACTAATATGTTGGTCCAACTAATATGTTGGTCCAACTAATATGTTGGTCCAACTAATGAGTTGGTCCAACAAACGAATTGGTTGAGCCAATAAATTAATTTTGTAGCCCAACGTCTTGCGTCTACACTTACCCGCGCCGGAATGTCCCGCTTTGTCGGATACACGTTTTCAGGTAGATAAAAGACCTACCGGACACATCTGGAAATTCGAGCCACACACAGCTCGCACGGTAGTGTCGCAACCTGCAGCGTCAGTTAAATCCGCTTCAAAGGAATCGCTGAAAGTTATCCGGACGCAAAGCGGCGAGAAAGCTTCCTTTCTCGATGATAAAGGGACGGGACTCGATTACACCCACGGTAGAAATAACGCGGGAATGAAATAAAGGATGCCGAGCGAAGAGGCTGCGAGCGAGATGAGGGGAGTCGCACGCGTGGATGCACAACGGACGCGCGAGAATAAGGAATTGGGTACTTGGCGGGTAGGTACGCGCGGTTGTATCGTCTCATCCTTCGCATGTATATATATCCACGACGCATTCGCTGCCGGGGATACCGGTTGATCGATGAAAGCCTCGAGTTTTATGAATGAGCGGCAATGCGGTGTCGGGTTGCCCCCGCACGGTCACACAGTCTCACACCAGGCATATATAGATATTTTTTTCTTACCTCTCTTTCCTTCGTTCTCTCATGCGGCCAATTATTTATAGCCGAGCTGTGGGCGCTTAATTGTAAAATAATTCTTATTTATCGTCAAACATTCGGTGGAATCGAATGTCCTTGTCCATACGAATCGGCAGCACACCGAGTCATCATTCATTTTTTTTTAACCCTCCTACATGAGTTTCATTTTCAATAAAGATTTCACCAATAAGTTAATGCAAAAATCTGAAAAAAATGAACAATGATCTTTAGATGAGTGAGATGTTGGGTGAATTTTTTCAGATTTTTCAAACGCATGAAATTTGTTTTGTTTCGTACGTGTCGATGATGATGCTCAAGTGCGAAATTCACATCTAAGGCTTGATCGAAGATTGTACAGTTTTTAACAATTTTTTTTATACACGATCAATAATTCCTCACCGTCCATTAATGACTCTGTGAAACCCCATTAGCTATGCTTGACCTCTGAAAAAAAAGGATTTCGATTGAAGCTCCTCGTGGTGAAAAAGAAAGTCAAGAAAGTCTCGCCGAGTAGCACGCGCGCCGCTAAAGGAGCGCGCGCATCAATAGTTCGTTATCGAGAAACAAAAAATTCGATCGGGACAATGACGGGAATCGCGAGGACGCCGAACAATCGGACTAACTACTATGTATAATGCACGGTCCGCGAGCGAATGGCGAGATGGTAAAAATCTCCAAGCGACGTGAGAATGATAAAAAAAGAGAACAAACGAGCAATAAGTTGAATTCTGTGGTTCTTCCGTCTCCTCAGGAATATTCACACTGGCAGGGCGATCAATTATCGAAAAATTTACCGTCGATCGCCACGATAATAAGGCGCATCTTGTATTAATGACCCTGAAGAGTCGTGTCGTTAAATCCGACTCATTTCTTAAATAAAATTAATACAAAGAAATATCTCTTTCCCTCCTCAATTTCCAGTTTTTTTTTTTTTTTAAGTGATTTTTTTTCTTATTCCACGCACGGCGATACCCGTCTTGATTTTCCACCTGACGACGATGCGCCGTATGGACCGCGGCTTGCTGCGCGTCTTCCCTCAGCGTTGTCGCTCGTAAAGATTTTTCTTTCTCTTTCCACCGGACATATATAGAGGAGATAGAAGCGGCGGGACACGCGCTCCCGACCCCTTCGCGCGTCTTCTAATTGCCAGATAAATATTCCCTTAATCGTTACTTCACGCACGTATAATACAGCCCCGGAGGCCCCGCTGGATCCGCGACGAGCGAAGTCTTTTCTCCGCTCACGGCGTGTGTACCTTCCGCAGTTGCAGCGGGGACGCGCTGCCGCACTTCGATGCGGCGATGTTACCGGAGAGAGAAGCGGCATAACTATACCGTTGGGCAGCGCGAATGCTGCGTCTCCAGAGGTTGCTGAAGAGGCGCGATGGACACTGGTCTTTTTCCTCGGAGAAACGCGCAGCATCCCATCGACTTGACGTTAATGCTTTTCCAACTGATTAGTGCCTCGCACCGTTGTTCGTCGCTGCTCTCCGTCCTTTCGCGGCACCACGAGGCTCACGTTAGCGGGGGGGACAAAAAATGTATAATAATTTGTCATATTTATCGGTATTTCTAGTACCAAGGTGGAAAAAAAATAAACGGTAAATTAACCCTTTTGCTCCGACAATTCCACACGTCAAATACTTTTACACACAAATCGAAAAGCAAGAAACGGAAAACATTGTTGTACTGCCTTTTTGTTGGCTATTTTGCAATAACAATTACCTGATTTATTGTTATTAAACGTTTCCATCGTTACCGAACGCTTGGACAAATTTGACTCAACAATACGATGATTCTTCTTTTTTGATTTTACATTTTTAAATGCATTGTCTTCTGCGGTTCGGAATGCAAATGCAAGAGACTTCTTGTGCAGTCCCAGCTGTTTGTAAAGCTCGGATGCAGAGAATCTGACGTCAAAGGGCACCGTGTGTCATAAACGTCACTCCGGGCCTGTGCCATAAACTAAAAGACCCGCGCCCTGCCGCTCACCGGTGAACGCACCCATCGGGTATTGTACATAAGCCTGTCGACTCGTTCCTTTTTCTTCTCGTCTTCATGTTCTTTATCCTCCCGAGATTTCCACACTACTAAAAAAAAATCAAGGCTGCGTTGTATGGGGCCAAAATTAGTTAAAGATCGCACTTGGCACCATGAGCATGGAATGACAAATATGCGAAATCTTCAATCCTGAGCCAAACCTAGGACGACGAGACTTGAACATACTTATTACGCACATCCTCCCGTATCGATTTCACTACCGACAAGCCAAAAAATATTAACAATCGGTGACGTAGCGCACCAAAGAACTCGGGTGCAAACGTATGTGTGGTCCAACCTTATGGATTAAAAATCCGGTCCGGAGAGTTCATCCTAGAACATCGTCCAACTTCCACGAAGTACATGTACGGCGTAGATCGTATGTACTCGAAAGGGAAAAAAGAATAGCATAAGGTGGCTGCTTCAGGACTCCGAGATTACCGATGAATAATGGGAGCCTTGTGGACGTGTCAGTCAGGTCGCTCGAGAGCCACGGCCACGGCAGCCTCCAAGTCACGCAGGGAGCCTTGTCGAGATCTCTCTACCGCGCGGAGTGCAGAGAGAGAGAGCGAAAGAGAAGAGAAGAGAATCGCCGGTCATCGTTCGAAAAAGAAGTCGTCACGGGTATAACCGCGTGCCGATGGCTCACGTTGTTGCCCCGCTATCTCTTCGTTATACTCGCGTTCCTCTTTTCCTTATGATTTGCTTTCTGCCTCCGGCTTCGTTAATATCTCAACTGGCCCCACCGCGAGTATATATATCTTCACAACCCTTCACCCCCTTCAACGACTCCGGGAGACAGCTTGCGCCAGGGGCCTCATCGCCGTCTGTGACGCGAAGAACAGTCCTGTCCTTTCTTACTTTCTCGCTCGGCAGAGAATATTTTCAATATCCTTTCAAAGTCCCAACAAGTACCATACAGCATCAGCGTTCCCCGCGAAACCCCCCCTCGGTCATTCGATGGAAGACCACCGTCGATGAACTCGAGTGAGGTTTCCGATCATTTTGACACACTCGCACTTGAGTCTCTGTTTACACGTCAAATCATGCCAAAGGGGATTTCAGCGCGCTTCCTCAGCGCATGCGCTGCGGAGTACTTGAGAATCATCTTGCGTAGGAAATCTTCAATTGTTTATTTTAGGCGATGATATAGATGATGACGATTATAGTATTCTTTTGTGGGAAATTATGGGAGTCTCGACATTTATCGAATCGACGGAAATCGTTGTTGCTTTATCGCGCCCGGTGAGATTGGCTGCGATACGAAAATTAAGCTGGAAATTGTTCGCGAGAATCTTTGGTTCTGACGGAGATGCAAGAAAATCTGGTAGTCGTTTGAAATAAAAAATAATAATAATATAAAAAGATGTCTGATTATAGTATAGATGGCGAACGATGATAAGAACGTATTAAATGAAAAAAAGGCACGTTGAAAATAATTACAATGGAGGTTATTTTTCCCGTATTTTTTTTTTTTACATCGTCGAAGATGTTTGGAAGGCGGAAGAGGTTTGAGGTGGAGGCGTACATGCGTCATCGAGGCGGCAAATAAATTAGCGAGGAGGCCGACGAAACCGCAACGCGACGAATCTCACCGAGACAGCGAGAGCGAGAGCGGTACCGTTTTCGGTCGGGTGTAGTGTGTGGCTAGGGGGCTCGACAAACGCGGCGTGCAAAATCTTCATCGTATCGCGAGGATGAGAGGAGACGAGCAAAGATTCACCGCCGAGAGGGCCGGGCAGGCCAGGACGGCACCGCGAGGCACATCGAGGTTCTTTTTTTGTTTTTGCATTTTTTTATTTTTTTTCGAGGTTCTTCGTCCCATTCCAACCTTCGTCGTTTCATTCATCCCCAACTCTTCGAGTTCACTCCATCCCTCGGTCGGCCTTCCGGCAAGTCGAGGGCACTTTTCTGGCACGTAGACTGATGCGTCCCAAAAATACCAACATCATTTTTCACCCAAAAATAATGCCTAAACATTTTTTATATTTTTCATTCACACTTTGAAGAAAAAATCTCAAAAATGAAAACTGTTTGGATTCGAAATATTGTTTTTCTAGGGTTAAATGAAATCCAAAGTAAAAAATTAAAAGCACCGGGGAAAAGAAACCGGTGAAACCATACTCGTTTTTTGCGACTGCGTTTCTTCGTCCTCATCTTAATCTTCCTCCTCGTCTCTTTTGCCGTGTTCAACGGGCGTGAAACCTTGGCGAAAGCTCGAACGATCCCGTGCTCATGCACGTCGGCGGATCGGTGAAGAAATTAAACCGTTGGACCACCGAGTGGTGTCCGACGAAATTTGCAGTTGGGCCCCGCGCTCGCTCCGAATCTGGCCCGGCGAACGCGGCGTGGAACGTACGTCGGGGAGGTGCAAGCGAGTAAGTTACGGATAAAGAGCGAAAGAAGATACCGAGTGAGAAACGAAAATATGAATTTAAAAAAAACATAATAAAAATAAAAATAAATAAATAAAAAGCAAAGAAAGAAACGGTGGGGATTTGAGCTCTGTGTTGCTTTCGTCGTCTCTCGCCGGAGAGTCTCTTACCCAGTGGAAAAAAAAAATAAAAATAAAAAACATAAGGGAGTGTGAGAGGGACAGAGTCACTATGTGTGGTTCCGAAACGAAGCCGCTGCGAGGGGTGGGAGTTTGTTGCGCGCGAGCGGCCGTGCGTTAAAAATGAAGACATTCAGATGGAGATATGATTCTGTATAAATCACCGAGCGAGTCGGCGTAGTTTTGCCGCACGCGGCAGCGTCCAAGTCAGTTTCTGCCCGACCACGTTTTCCCTTCTACCCCCCTTCCCGCCCCCTCGCGCGTCCTCCTCTTCTGTACTTTTAACCATGCAAGATGCTCTCTCACCGGCGTTCTGGAATCCGCACCTCTTCCACGCGTGTCTTTTCTTCTTTTAACCCTTTTTATTATATTTATCTTCTGCTGAGACTCTTTCTTGGACTCCCTCGCTTGACTTGTTTGCAGTTTCTTTTTTGGCTAATTTATTTTTTGTCCGCTTTACCTGGCGTACTTTGCAATCTTTTTTTTTGCCCGTTTCTTTTGAAAGGCCCAGTGTCTCGCGACTCAACGTGATCCACTTATTCCATGTTCGATCACGATTCGAGCATACGATACGTTGAAAAGAATTACCGGTAATCGATTAATCTTGGACGAGCCTCTTGAATATGGTAATAGTCCAAAACAATTTACATCACTTCCGGTACCGATTTTATGACAAATATTAATCCCGATATTTGAGGGATTCAAAAAAGGTTTTGAAACATATCATTTTTTTCGACCGGAATACAAATCCTATGGTATTTTGGCCCAAAGCAACGGCCTATAACCTAGTCTAAAGCAAAGCAGGACTAAAGTCGACGAGAACAGCTTCCAGCTTCTCCCCCTCCTATTTTTTTAAATAGCTCTTGAGTTCGTTGGATGCAAAGAAGGTCGTTGGGATGAATAGTTAAAGAACTTCTTTGAGTACAGCAGCTATGGAGTTACTTTCGCATTATCGGCACATAGGTAATACAACATGATATAGCAATAGTGAACACGGCCGGGGCCGATACGAGCACACCGACCGTGAAGAAAGAGGAACCGGCGAGTAGATGAATTATGTTAAACGCCTGTTTAAATACATGTACGCCTAGGGGATACATAACCGCGCGGAGGGAGAGATGGAGAGAGTCAAGCGGCACCGCGTACCATTCGTCTTCTCGATTTATATTAAATCGCCTCGCGAATGACCCGACATAAGGGGGATATATAAGCGAACGAGTGAACGAAGACAGCCCGATGCAAACGCTCGAGCGAGTTCGGGTTAAAGTCTTTTGCCGACGACGTCGAATAACTCCGCCGTTCGATGCATCGATGATATCGAAAATTTTGTATCCCTTCATCGTGCAGCGACCTCGAAGCTGTGTCCAATGGCTTAATGAATCGCGTTTTAAGAAAAATCCCTTTTGTCATCTCATATGTAAATATACACACAGAAAAATAATTTATTTGACGACCACCCTTTATTTGGTTTAAGTAAAATATTAATTTAATTTTAATAAATATGTATTTAAATCAAATAAATATTTAAACTCTTAAAATAATATGGCACTATGCATACCGTTATACTTACTAATATGCAACGATTTCAACCATTAGAATTTTTTCCATTCTAGGCACTAGATTTTCTATTGGTCGAATTTTAGCACATGGAATGGAAATTATTCCATTATACTTAACCGTGTACTTATCATCAATACCACACCCAGAAAAATAATTTATTTGACTGCCACCGTTTATTTGGTTTAAGTAAAATATTCATTTTATTTAAATAACAATTTTACTTAAACTAAATAAACGGTGGCCGTCAAATAATTTTTTTTTCAGGGTGCATAAGATTTCGAATGTCCGAACGTTCTCTTACCGCATCGATGCACACTCTCGATAAATCGGTGAAGGGACCAGTAGATCAAAGCCAGGAGACACCTGTGTGTCACGAGCGTTGACGGACCTGCCGCATCGCCCCTGGAGCCTAATATAAATGCAAAGTGGCCTACGAAGCGCGAATAGTTGGTCTTTTAGTATTCTTCGCCGATGCCGGGCTTCCTGGCCGAGCCAAAGAAGTTTCTTCCAAGTGCTCAAGGCGAAATTGCCTACGAGCAACCCAACCGTCGCCTTCTTACGACGTAGAAATAAATAAATAAAAAATAAAAATAAACGTTGTTAAACCTTGTCCCGGCAGGTTCAATGTCACAGCGAGCTCAAACGCAGCCATGTCCCGAGACTTGGCGAGGAACGAGCGAGTAATTAGGTAAGTGAGAAGACGCGGAGGATGGAGGATGGGGAAAAAGGGCTGTCGGATGCGAGAGAAAAGGGCAGAGAGCTCCGACACTTTGAACGTCGTTAGAAGCTTGATGCACTCGGGTGCAGCGGCGGGAACAGCAGCAGGTTGTGCCACGACGCTCGAGGAACTATCAACGCTCGTAGCTGCCACCCGCAGCGTTGGATCATCCTGGAGAACGCGCCTCGCTACATTATTAAACACCGAGGGTGTTTAAGCTGAACGAACGATCGTCGAGGAACGTCATACGTGTGGATACGTACCAATGTAGGTTTTTTTTTGTACTGCCCAGTTGACAAAAATACATATATTATACATCTTCATAACGTAAGAGTCTTCCTGAAAAGGATGTAATTGGTCAACGCTACGAATTTACATTTTGGAGAGTGTGCGCGCAGCGAGAAGCGAAACGGGCTGCGGCTTTACGGTAGAGAGGCTGAAATTCGAAACACTCTCGAACTCGTTACTCAACTAACAAATGGCCTCTATCGGGGCAATAAAACTCGTGAACGATGGTGTTGCTCGGTGCACGCCACCCGCAGCGGCAGGTCGTATGGTTCGTTGTACAAAGTACACTATGTACCTGGGGTAGATAGATGCCAGATGGTGGAGGAATATTTCTCACGAGCGATGAAATTTCTTTCCAGTCTATATTAGATTAAAACAAAAATAGAAATATTTTTTTTATTAGTAGATTTATCTCACTGCGTATATATCGAATTCAAGAAATAAATGACTGTGCACCTGGGATATGAGAGGCCAAACGGTGGAAGAATATTTCTCACGAGCGATGACATTTCTTTCCAGTCAATATCAGATTAAAATTAAAAAATAATAATTTTTTTTCTAATTGGTAGAAGCATTTCACCTCGCGGGTATCGAATTCGCGAAACAAATGACATCTAATTAACGAGATGGTGGGACGTTTATTGAACGAAGTGGGCGAGATCGTTGGGAGGGAAGACGAACGCATTGCCGACGTCTTCCCCGGGGTATAGCACCGGCTCCGACCTCTCGACGTTACTCGAGACCTCTAATTAATATCGCAGCATCCGCATATCGTTCTCGATATCTTCCCAAGCTTTTCTATTTCTTCTTCTTACATCTCTCCTTGCGCCGCCTCACCTCTGCACGTTACGAACCCCTTTCGCGCCGTGTGCACGCTCCACACACGCTCGTAACCAGAGAACGAACCACCTTTTCCTTGTATTCTCGCCCCGACGGATTAATGTCAGCCCCGTTGTATGAATATCTCAAAGGAAAATATAATGTTTGCGGCCGGTGTGATACAAAGGGCTTACAAAGGGCACGAAGAATGGAGAGATCGAGTACGCCTGCTTCCGTCCAAATTTGATGTGTATTACACATTAATCCTCCTCCTGCAGCATTCCCGACTGAAGCGGAGTCTACAAAGATCGCCAATGGTTCAAACATTAATTAAATAAAAAAAAAAAAATTGCAAAAGTGCACACAACATCCGCGAAGTGTCCGGAAGAAAATTCTGTACTGAAATCCATCTGGTTGCTTTCAGCGCAAAGAACGAAACGCGCTTTAATGGCTGCGAAAGTTCTTCCGTACATGATTGAATGGTGTATAAATAAAACGAAAATAATGTAAATTAAAAGTACGCTTCCTTCTGTCCAAATTTGATGTGTATTACACATTAATCCTTCTCCTGCAGCATCCACGTCTAACGAGAAGTCTACTAAGATCGCCAGACCGCAAACCTTCGAATGGTTCGAATATTAAAAAAATAAAAAATGTAAAAATGCACACAATATCCTCGAAGTGTTCGGAAGAAAATTCTGTACTGAAATCCGTCTAGTTGCTTTCAGCTCAAAGAACGAAACGGGCTTTAATGGCTGCGAAAGTTCTTCCGCACACGATTAGATGGTGTGTAAATAAAACAAAAATAATGTAAACTAAAAGTTCAATTACGTAGTTGCCCCAGAATGCAGAACAGAAGTGCAGCGCGGAAGAAAGGCCGCAGAGTTAAAGCTCTATCACTCATCCGCGATGTTTTTAACTTGTCATCGGTACCGTCCATTGTTGCTACAAGCAGAAGCTCGTAAAGCATGTAGAGAGCCGTTGCGGCGACGGCGACGGCGGCGTTCTTGGTCCTCCTCGACGTCGTCTTCTCTTCTCCTATGAAGCCGCACCGTATCGTCCGGTGGACCGGCGCGAGCCCGGTACGTAATTACCGCGTCGCAGGGAAGCTTTATGGCCCCGTACTCTTGGAGTATTAATTTTCTCTCGCACGCACCGATAGCCGACAGTCGAGCCCAGGGAGATAGACGGAGAGAGCCACGCGGCAGGTACGGAGGATAAGAAATTGAGGAGATGCCGAAGAAGAGGAGAGGCAGAGTTGCAGGGGTAGAAAAACGAATGAGCGCTGAAAAGCGGGATAAACAAGATGAAGAAGAAGCAGAAGAAGAGGAGGCAAAAGAAGAGGCAGAAGAAGTGGAGAAGAAGCGGTCTGAGGGAGAGGAGGAAGAGATGGAAGCGGAGGAAGCGAGCGAAGGAGGACGCGGAGGAGAATCGCCGAAGAGGTGAACGGCGCCCGGGTCTCAAACACGGCGAGATAGCAACGGTATATAACGTACGTTCTCGCTCGAGCGCGATTTTATCGTTCGCTCCACCTTCCCCGCCGCCCACCTTGATTCACCTACACGGGGAACGGCCATAAGCTTTACCTCCCGTACCGTAGGTACACGTCGCGTAGTTTAATACCCACACGAGAGAGTGCGTCGCATTGAGCGATGCACTGGACGATGCATCGCGGCTTCACAGGGAGGTGGCTCACGGTAAGACACGTGAGTGATCGCGAACGTGACTATACCGAAGGTGGTGTATCGGGAATCGAGATTGTAATTTGTAATTAGTATCATAGGAGTTGTGAACATTTTTTTTTTTACACCGTCCAGTGCATCGGAGGACCTGACATTGTAGAGAGGAAATGGCTGTACGCCATTAATCAAGAATGTGGAAAATCACGATGCAATTTCGAATATGCAACACTTGAATAACTTAAAGTAAAGAATTTGAAAAATTTCTATGTGACGTCACTTCGGATTGAAAACTGATATTTTTCTGCGTAACGTCACTTCCGATTTAGGATTGTGATTTTCAAAACTGAAGTGACATCACAGTAATTTTATTTTTTTTATTTTTCTCTGCCAAGCAGCGTTATAGAAGCATTAGTAGCATTATATTAGCATTATAGTAGCATTATAGTAGCATTATAGTAGCATTAGTCAGTGTTTAATAGTGGTCGGAAGACCGTCGACTTCGCTCTGGCTACCTACGCCGGCCAGAGAAGAACCGATATGACGTTTTGTCGTATGGCAGCCAGTGTCGAGCCAGCGCCCTGTCGTTTTTCCCAGTCGCGACATAATCCCACGTGGATTGACACATAAATGAATCAATGTTTGCAACATTGTAGTCTTAATATGGCGATCCGGTTCTGCCAGCTCGACCTAGAAAAAGTCCCAGAATTAATGTTCCATCCGTTTCGGTCATTTTTAAAGTAAAAGACCCAACCGCATCAACATTTCGCCCGCTTTGCAGAATATATGTAGCGTACCGAGAGCTGTTACTCTTTTCCTCCGGAGATTCTCTGGTCTTGCGCGTAGAAGTTGCCGTGTTCAACCTGTTCATGACCGTTCTCGGTCCCGAAGGTAAATCCCTGTTGGTGGTAGGTTGGAGTATATCCCGAGTGTGTCCGATGCGTCCGATAGGGCGGGACACGGGCATAAACAATTGTGCATCGAGCCTCGCCCCCTTCCGACGCTCGATTCTCTCTCGCTCTTTCTCCTCCTTACGATATCTCCCCCCCTCCCCCCCCCCCCTAAGAATAAAACGAGTCGAGAGTTTTGCCTGTGAGGAGAATAAACGCGGCGGAGGGTAGAAACGTACGAGACACGGCATCTCTCATCCTCGAGGACCAGCAACTCTTTCGACGAGCGAGAGTCCGAGCACTCCTTCGAGAAGTGGGTGCAGACGATATATTGTTCTATAGTTCGGACTTCGTTTATTCATGTTGGTGGAAGCTCGAGGACAGAGTCCCGAGTGCTCGCCGCTTCGTTGGAGGAACGTATGCGTACAACAAGAAAGAAGTACGAACTTCCAGGCCAGAAAAAGTTACTGTTCGCGTTTATTTTCGCTCCAATGAGGAACTTTTTTTTACGCTTCGTTATAGACAAGTGAGGAAACCTGTAGAACTTGGATGTGTAAATAATTTTTTATCACGGATGCGCGTCGGGGAATTTTTTTTTTAATTCCCTGAAGTAGTTAACGGTCCTGCGACCATTCCATAAAAATTTGGTGACGATTCGTCGAGCAGTTTGGAAAATACGAATGCAGCAAGAAAACCCACTTAGGCGACCACGCAGTTTCAGACGCAAGCGTTTCGGGGATTCGCAACTTTGTACCGCGGAATGCTCGCCGTCTTGCGACATTGCGCAATGTATTACTGTATACACTTATGCTGTAATAATGTCATACCTACGAAATTCGAAGAAAAAGATTATTACCCATTATTATATCGGCGCGTGTCCACGCCCTTGGTCTCGGCCGGCCACGTGCCGCTCGTTCTCGATTCGCGAGGATCGCAAAAAAATCGTCTCCTCGCCGACGAGAGATACGCGCGGAGAGTTGAACTCTCCGGGGGCCGCGAGACGACGAGTTTGTCCTTCTGGCATCGTCAGAGTTTCTTCGGGCTCTCGGCCGCCGGTCCGTCAATTCGTTCGCGTGGCTCGGTCCCTTCCCTTCGGTTTTTCTCTCGACGTCGCCGCCCGGCGAGCCTTCGCGATTCCAACATCTCCGGCCGATAAACTACATTGTCTAAAGACAGATATTACATATCTTTCTTTATAATAATTTTTTTTTCAACCGTGAGTAGAAAGAATAGAAAGAAATTTAATATACAATAATCCATTTTTTTTACTTTGTTGGAACTCTTCTAAATAAAAAGTAATAATGGATCTAATAAAAACCGAGAATCTTTAAAGCGGTTGTCCGTGGAAAATGAGCTACAAAATGAATTTCTTTTTTCTGCCAATGTTAACGAATTTTACTTAAGGAGAAAGTTCGCATAAGTTCGACAACAATAAGAGAAAATTGCAAGTACTTCTTGATGGTGTAAAAATCTGAAAAAAATCATGTATACTAAAGGTACTGAGAACATTATGTTATTAACAAATTCATCAAAAAATTAATTGGTTCACAAATTACCCGGCAACAAAACTTTTTTTTTATGAAACACAAATTAACGGTTACTTAAAAATTGTCGAACTTATACAAAGTCAGCGCGCAGCGAGACTCCCTCCTTAAGTAGAATCTCCCTCCGCCGGAATTTAAAGATTTAATTTATGAAAAAAATATATATTTATTTTTATTTCTTAACTTCCCAGGGTAAGCGATGTTGAAGTTGAATTTGTCGAAAGGACCAAGTGGCATAATCCCAACCCGGACGCATGCTCCCACTTGGCGGATTAATTTGGCATTGCCCGTTGTCGGAACGTTTACGGTTCCTCCGCGGTGGCCTAAAATAGAGATGCGATTTTAATTGGAATAAGTGGCGATGGGAGTAAAAAAAATGCAAGCTTGCCTCCCTCCTCCTCCGCCCCGTAGTCAGGGGTCCACGCCGATCCGCGGCTCGGTTCCACGTTCCTTTGGTCCCTCTTTCGCGTTCCCATCCCGCTTTTACGGTCAGCATAAGCACCGGATCGGCCGCAGTGGCCGCGGTTGCCACGCATCGTCCTCTCTTCTGCCCTTTATGTTTCTTGTTCCACTTCTGGTTAAAACCGAATCGTCGACGGTTCGTGAGTCGCGTACGTGCTCGCCGGTACGATCGATCTCCTAATTTATTAATGCGCTGTACGTGCGATTCGTGCCAGTGCGCCCGGTACAACGCGAACCGATCGCTGAGAACGACAGGGCTCTCGAAAGGGATCGAAATTAATCAAGCTCCGAACTGTTCGGAGTGGAACTTGGGAGAGAGGAAATTGCTCACTTCTACCCGTTGTCTCACTTTTTGCGCGAGTGCTTAATGTACATCATCCCGCCCACCTGACCCGCGCCCGGTCCGTAACAAAAACTGTAAAACAAAGAATGTCGTTTTGAGGCCGCGGAGAGCCGAGAAAAAAGAAAATTGTCTTTCCCTCCATCCGCCGATTTCCCGGGGGAAGATGACTTAATTTTTCCTCAGCTATTTCTGGTTTTAAAAGGGCATTGATTACAGATATCGTTACCGACGGTGGTACGAGGTACGAGGAAAGAATAAAAGAAAATCTAAAAAAAAAGAAAATCCAAAAAAAAGATAATCTTTAAAAAAAAGAAAAGCGTCGGACTGTGACTCGGAATACATTTTTATACCTCGCACGTGGTGTTCGCAGGGCGTGCAGGAGAGAGGGAACGCTGGGTGGGGCGCGATCGATTGGCGATCGAGTGCGCGGGGCCTCGACTTGGTGGCCGGACGGACCGCATTCAATTTTAACGTTAATAATCGCCGTGGAATAAAATAAGTAAGAAAAAAAATAGAAAAAAAAAATTGAAAGAAGAGCAAAAATACATAAAGATAAAATAAAATAACGAGGAAGATGGGTGGATGAGAGTAAAAGGGTCGCCCATTCATCAGGGCGTCGATCGATATTGCGAATGCGGCTTAACGACGAAGAGATAGGATCGGGCGACCCAAGCAGCCTGTTTCCAAGCGCCTCTTCGCACAGAAGTTATTGAATCCCGTCAAATAATATACGAGCCAATAATGTACGAATAGTACTGCAATTATGGCTTTTCGATCGTATCTAAACGGACGCGTTTGTAATTTAGTAATCGTTTTCTACCTCCGTCCGAGAAATCCCTCTCGCTCACGCGTACGGCGAAGCATCATCCTTTTACTTTCGTCTATATAGATCTTTCTTCCTACTTTTTGCTTCATACTTTATTCCCTTCTCACTTTCGCTTCGAGGGTAACCCCTCCCCCCCTCCCCCCTTCTCGTTCCTTTGCCCCGAAACAGCGTGCATTGAAAATCTTCCCTCCTCCGATCGGTTCGGCAAGATTTCCGAGAGGAGTCCATCGCGATAATTGTTTGATCAATAATTATTTAATAATATACAGTATATTTTACCCGGCGATGCAATTAAGCGATGCATTCGTCATGCTTTCCTGCAATTAATTCGACGAGCCATCAATTTATATTACAGCTAGAGAGCGATAAATTTTCAACTGGTAACACACGAGGGGGCTGCCATCGCGAGCTCATAGGTGACCTGTGTCTCGCCGAGTTCATCGGACGATGAAATGTATGCATGATTTATATTGACCTCACAGCCGCAAGGCCGATACCTTGTGGAAACTAACAACTATGCGGAACAACCATGAAAAACAGTCTGAAAAAAAATGCTCGCTGAAGGGTATTAATCTAGTGAACGATCCGTACAAATTTAGTGATTATTTATCGAGCCGCTTAAAAGATACAGTTTCATAGCTCAAAGGGCTAAGAGCGCTTGACGCGTCCGTGCAAACACGCCATAAACTGATTGGTGTTTTTTTTTATTATTTAAGATGAAGCCATTTCGATGAATAAAGTTGGACAACTTCAGACGACACGTCGCTACAAATTGTTTGGTTAATAAAATACAATTACGCGTAACAGCCGAGACAGTGTAGATTTTTGAAAAATATTTATCGCATCTGGTGTTAAAGAAAATTTATATGAAATTTTATTGCCGGCGAGCTGGCGTGTTCTCTCGAAAACTATGGTTGCCGTGAGGCGAGCAATACAGTTCAAAGACTCTCTTGTGCACAGTCGTTGTTATATCTATATATTTTGTAGATCGTGGGAGTACTCGTGTAATAACTTGCCTCGCTGGCTAACGGCTCATCCCGCGACTCGTTGGTCCCCGAGGTTCGACGTGTGAGAGGCAAGAGACGTCGTCGAGGGGCGCTCGATAATAAAGCGATCGGACGTTTCGTTCGCGGGTATAAATTTCACCGGTTGTGAAACCCGCCAAGAAGCCGCACATACGCCACGGGGGTTTCCCTTCGAACGTCCATCGTTTCCAACTTTCTTTCTCTCCCCGCACATTCCCTTCGACTCCACTCTTCGGAGACACTCTTGCAATAACTAGTTACGTGCAAAGCTCATTTACGACAGCAGCATTTTTTACAATATGTTTACAACACGATAGGAAATAATTTAAGTTTTTAGCGCAGAAGCACACTGAAAAAAAAATTTTCTTGCGGGCTGCCGAAGAAAAAAATGTTTGTTTCAATTCTACTTTCGATTCTTACAATTCCAAATGATATTAAAACAACGATAGCAAGATTTTCAAGGTGACATGTTATCGTTTCAATCCGGTATGAAATTGTACGAACTCAGAGTAGAATTGAAACAACGTTTTTACTTCATTGGCAGCCCGCAAGCAAATTTTACCTGATTCAATGATATTTTTTTTCTGTGCAGATACCAGTTATGGAGGAACAGGAAACCAATGAAGACTCCATCGAAGTCATCGACGAAGATGAGACGGAAACCAAGGAGCATGAAACTCCCAAAGCTGGCGATGACAAACAGTTTCCGGGAGTCAAAGTATAAATGAAGACAGCAAAATCCAGACCGGCATGGAGTTCGGTCTGGAGATAATACTGTTTTTTGTTGTTTAAGGCTGACAAAATTCCCGTGACGACGAGCACGAAAAACGCTCTAATAACGAATCCCTTGGAGCCCTGTGAGGGTCCTCACAGAGTCAGAGTCTCCGTAATCGGTACCGGTAAAGTTGGCATGGCTTGTGCTGTATCGATTCTCATGAAAGTACGTTTCCGCGGAGAACTCTCATTCACGCTTGGTTTTCATCGCCTTCCCCAATAATTCCCACGAATTTGTCTCCCAAGAGAATCGCCAGTGAGGTTTGCCTGATCGACAAGGATGCGTCCAAAGCTGAAGCTGAGGCCGAAGACATAAGGCACGCCGGTGTCTTTTTAGGAAATCCTTTGGTGACCGGTACCGCAGGTGACTCAAACTCTCACAACCCCCCGTTTATTAATTCATCGATTTCATGAATCACCCGCCAAGAATTTGATAGAAACAAAAAAATCGTAAAGATCGGATGGAAATTCTGGAACGATGACGCGTCCGGTGAACGGTTCAGCGGTTCGCTTGTTCAATCTGGCGCGTCGTAATTCCGGTTTCTCATCAGGGCAGGGAAGTAAGACGAGATCGGTAAACGTTCGTAAGATCTTGTGGACCGTTGCGTCGCGTTATCGTCATCCAGCGCTGGCGGGTCAGCTCGCTTCGCGACCTCGAGGCGGTCGAGCCTGATACGGACGGCGCTGACCACGATGACTGTGAAAAGAAAGACGGAAGGAGAAAAAGAACGAGAGGAAGGAAAGGAGGAAAGAAAGATGGACCGAGCGAGACGAGGAGAGAATCCTGTGCGCCTATAGTTTCCTAATCTCGTCAACCGATCTTGGCTCGTCGCTCGAGTCCTCGTCCACCGCGTGTCCTCCTGGCTCTTTTCTCCACCCGGGGAAGCTGCGATCCTCTCTTCTTTGTCTTTCGTTGACTCTTGTCTCGCACTCCCGGGCGTCCTTTCCTTTCCTCCTCTTTATTTTCCGCTCGCGAGATCGCAAAGCTCGTGCATTCATTTATCGTCCCGTTGGGATCGACCGAGATGCCACGTTGGGATTACGGTGGCTATACTTCTTTCCTTCGTCCCGCTGGATACTTTTTCTTCTTTTGCCTTGCGGATGAAGTCTACCGTATAAATTTTAGGAGATTCGAAACCTTCCGATGCTGCGCTGGAAAAAGGCTGTTGACACCTTTTTTTGGGGTACGCTTTCCTGGTTTTCTTCATCTCTCGCCGCGAAGTGCCGTGAAGAATTCTAATTTCTTAACGGGTTTCGTCACTGCGAATGGTAATTGCGAGCCAAGGGGGGCCGTTTTTTTTTCATGGAAGCTGGGAAAGTCCCGTTTGGCAACAAGGGCTTAGGAAAAAAACTCCATCTCGGCAAAGGATCAAAATCAGGAAGGGTTTTTTTTAAAGGAAAACATTTTCTGAAAGCCAAAAGGGAAACAAGGGGTTCTCGGGAAGTTCGAGATGTCGCGATCTTTAACTCTGTTTTGGTACCGTTGCACGGAAAAAATGGCATTCGATTGTTATCGACGCGATCTTTTGTGTCCTCATCGACTTGTGAAATCTCTCGGTAGATATTTTCTTTTTGAAAAAGCCTGACTGGAATATATTTGAGTCAACCGTTCAGTTAAAAAATAATTAATTATTTAACCCTATAAGAGCCTGGCTAAGCGCACTAGAGCATTTTACTTCTAGAGCCTGTAAGCCTCAAGATATTCGTTGTATCGTCATGGCGCCCTAATGGACGTGCGGTCCACATTCCAATGTATCGATTTCGGTACAAAGAAGCCCGAAAATATTTAGTTTTGGCAGAGTAACACCTCGCCGAAGTCGGCGGTGGGGGAAAATATGTTTAGTATTCTCGTGCTAAGTCCGGCAATTTATTTTTTCAGACATCACGATGGTCCGAGATTCCGCAGTGGTGATAATAGCGATCGGTGAACCAAAGCCCGGTGAGCTTCCGAACGTCAATCACAATCTCGAAGTCTTCAGAAAAGTAATCCCGCCCATCGCCAAATTGGCTTGTCGCTCGGTGCTGCTCGTCGTCACTCAACCAGTCGACGTGATGTCCTACATAGCTTGGAAACTATCGAAATTTCCGTCCAATCGGGTTCTCGGTACCGGAACACTTCTCGATACCATGAGGTTTCAGTATTACCTGAGCGCAAGACTTGGCCTGGCGAAGACTTCGATCAGCTGTTCGAGCATCGGTGCACAGGGCGATCATTCCGGTTGTTATAATCAATCAATAATCTTCATTGATAGACTATATATCAATCAAATATTTATATATCGATTGACCTTAGGCCCAAACTCGCCTATCGAGTGGGTATAAATCAGAACCTATGGCCCTCACGTTAGACCATCGATATATAAACATTAACTCACAGTTCTTATTTCGGATTCAAATCAAAATTCTTAATTTCATTCGACGAGTACGGGCATCATCAATCCTCGAGATAGTTTACGGACCCATCAAAACATTCCTACGGATCTTTACGTAACGATAAAATTATGAGATTTTTATTCACAGCTAAGCGGGGTAGAGCTGAATCGATTGTTTTTTATTTCAACCCTTTGAAGTGGTTTGATCGATCGATCTTCTTGCAGTTCCCGTATGGTCGAGCGTCCACGTCGCAGGCATGAGGCTAAGCGACATTAATCCGCGAATTGGGGAACCGGACGATCCGGAAAATTGGAACGACGTTGCTAATTCGGTTCATCAATGGTTAGAAAAAGAAATGGTAGAAAAGCGATGAATTATTTAAATTTTTATTTGTCATTTTTATCATTAGATGTAGATTTTTTTTCGACGCAATAACAGTTGAATTATCGTCTCCGAGCAGTGAATCAAAGTTGAACGAGATGAAAGGTGAAAAAGGACCGAGTTGTTGGGCCCTCGGTCTCTGCGCGGCCGAGATCGTGGACGCGATCGTCAGAAACACGAAGGTCGTGTTGCCGACCTCGACGTACATTCACGTAAGAATTTTTTACAATATCGTTTTTTTTTCTTATTTCCATTAAAACTTTTCTCGTGCTGCGGGCCGGTCGGTGCGCCTTTGTCTATGCGTTCGACATTGCCGATCGTCGGGAATATCGATGCATCGTTAAATAAACTAAAAAGGTTGGCGGGAAAGGCTTAAAGGAGAGACTCGAAGTGTCTTTTTTCTTTTTTTTTTCTTTTCACGATACACAAGATCTTCTTGCACGTTCTTACGACGAAGTCGACGCGTTCGCGACCACTTGCTCGCTCGGAAACTATTCAGCCCGAACTATATACAATGCAGAGTTGCTCTCACGGGACCGACAAGGACGTCTACATGTCCGTACCGTGCGTTCTCGGAACAGAGGGTGTGCATCAGAAGCTGCGACAGCGGCTAACAGATCGGGAGAAATCGGCGCTTCAGGCGTGCGCCGACAGAATTCGAAACGCACTTCGCGAGTGTGGTATTCTTCGTGATTCAAACGACGACGACGACTAAGCTCGAAGAGTTTGAGAAGATCGTTAGCGAGATAGTCGTAACTTATACTCTGTGTGGAATTGCAATACATAATTTTTTTTTTGTTCTTCTTGAACGTTGCATTTTTTTTTAAGTACCGATTCTTTTTGTCCTCGTAATATGTATTATCTAATTTGTATTTAATGCAACTGAAGAGAAAAAGAAAAGTGTAAAAAAAATAGCAGGAATGAATGAATTATGTGGACAGAAGGAGATTTATCAATGGAGGGTTATTGATGAAACGGATCGAATAACGCTCCGTGCAGTTCTTGTTACGGATAGGTATCGCGTACAGACGATTGCCGAGTACGCGTTCGATGGATCCCCTCGTGGAGCGAGAGTATTCCCCGCTCTATCGGAAATTAGAATCTCAGTAGCCGGGATAGCCGAGCAAGTCCGCGATGCAAGTTCGCTCGTAGAGGAGAGAAGAGCCTTGGACGAAGATCACGGAGAAAAGCACCTGCACTCGATAGCTCATCATGCGGAGGAGCATCTGGCGATCAATCATCGATGAATGGATATATTCTTTGAGTCCGCTAAAGCAAGAGACACGGGAGTTCAAATTTGATGAATTCTTATCGTTAACGTGGACATTTTTATTCATTTATCATTATTTTGCATCGATTTTATATCGATAACTAACAATATTTTGCCGTCAAGTTTGATCTGTTTATCAAAATCTTGGATAACATTTATTTACAAATTTATTTAGTTGGTCTGGACGAATTATTATTGTTTTTTTTTGCTCGCGCCAGAGGGCGACTAAAAAAAAACGAAAACGGAAATGAAAAATTGGCTAGTGACTTCGACGGACGCGTCCCATCTGTGTTCCAGGATTAATGTAGCTACAAAACAGCTGAGGGATCCGCTTTCTTCTCCATTACCGAAATACGATAGTTTGGCTCGAAACTATATAAGCTTCCTCGTGTTTTGGAGGAGCTAACGACCACAAGGTAGATATGAGGAACTGCTGAGGAAATTACATACGCATCAGCGGAGTCTCCCCGACTTTATTACACAATACACGGTACGTTTACTTCCCGTCCTTCGGTATTAAATTATCTCTTGAGAGTCATTTTATGCGCATTTTTATTGAGCACATCTGTCAAACGGACGGCAATTTTCGAAATTTATGAAAAATGTGTCGATTTTTTTGCAGTTAATGGGGCGGGCAAGTGGGCTGTTTTTTGGCCTTCGGCAATCTCCCTTGATTACCTAAAATCCACATTCGCGACTTTGCCACGCCGGTTGGCACCAAAAGGTGAGATAAAACGGTAACGGATAGTGGATCGCATAAAATGCTGGAGTGAGCGCGACTTTTCGGTCGTTCGTTGTTTTTTTTTCTTCCGCGCCTTAACCTCTTTCACAATATTCGTTCCGCCGGAACCGGAAGTGTCCTGCAGAGTTCTGGGTCATGACTCATGAGCGACCTGTGTTGAGCTGCTCGCTGAGACTCGGCTCGGGAGGTGGAAATAAAAATCGATAAACTTCTCGTACGATGTGGGAAGGAAGAAAAACCGAGACTATCGGAAACACCGCGACATTCCTGCTGACAAAACAACCTCAGGATAACCCTCCGCCCGATGGCCATCGAGTCAAGGTCGTCATAGTTGGCAGCGGTGGCACCGGCGTGGCCGCAGGAATTTCTATACTATTCAAGGTAAATTCAAACAAAAAAAAAAACATTTAAGACAGATTTCAGATAAACGTCGACTTAACCCTTTGATGCAAGTTTATGTTGGCTACATCGGCACAGTGACCTTAAAGTGATACATAATTTCCAGATCTTTAGTGGCAGATGCCACTTTTAGTGTTATTATAAAATTGTTTCGTTCCAAAATGTTTCCAAACTTTTCAAAATAATATATAATTTTACATTTGGCGAGGAGGCCGTACTGATTAAAGTCCTTCATTCTAAACAGCTGTCACCACCCAGTCTGGATGATCAGAGGTACAGTTTATGTCTTCGGGAACTTGTTCAATTCTTTTCCCACCCATCTTTCCAAAGTAATATCTAGTTTTACAGCGCGTAACTGTGTTGTTTTTACATCACCTTTACGCACTGTGCGACCTCCGGATAGTTCGAACTTGCTTCAGAAAAATCCAAGCAGTTGTATATACTGTCTCCGGGTTCCACAAGAGAAGATTAGTTTCCAGCGTAAGTTCTACCGATCCAATGTGCGCGATAAGATCGAGGGAAGAAAAAAAATTGTCACTGGGACGTAAAGACGAAGCGTCGGTGTGGAATCTCGTTTCGGAACGAATAACCGAGAGTTCCGTACCGTAGCAGAGAGCTATGTGGGTCAGTGTCGTAAAGCGCGTGGGCAGGAAAGCGCATCGATAAAGTAATGGAGGTGCCCGAGAGACGAGAGAGTCTACGGGTGCGGGCCGTGAGATTCATGATCACAGATTGAATTTCAGGCTTATCTCTGGGGTCTCATCGTCGCGCCCGAAGCGTGTTAGAAATGGAATAATAGAGATCCGGTTGGTAGATTAAGAAAAGCGAAGGCAAAGAAACCAACGTCGTTTCGGGACAGGTTGAACGTTAAATGTCGAGAATTGGAAGTTACAGAGAAGAAATGGCTTTCGTCACAGGTCCATTTACTCTTCTTACTGCACTGCTGCAATCCCGTGCACCCCGTTTTTTATCGTCCTTCTGCTGTTTTAACTATATTGGCTTCCACCTGTGGACCTTGACAAGCTGTCGACAGTAAAAACGACCAATTACGAAAAAAAAAACATAAAAATAAAAGAAGAAACTGGTTGAATTAAATTTCAGTGGCAGAAGAAGAAATCCCAATGAAGGCTCTGAAGCAACATGAAAAAACCACCAGATCTCGCTTTGAAAAAGAGATTAAATAAAAAATAAAGAATAAAAAAGTCTCGAATAGAGTCCCAAAATTCAGAAGTTGTTGCATAAAATTCATGAACCACGTACTATATGTATGCAGTCCAGAAGTTGAATCTGAATGAAACCTCGTTAGCCTACCGAGTGAATAAGAAGCTATTATGGAAATCCTGGAGTCAAAGACGAGTGACCGAGGTCTCGCACGGACACAATTGGGCCGGAACACAATGTCACATAAAGATGTGAAAGAAGATGATGCAACAGATACGCAGCGGTACCGCGGTGCAATCTGGCCGGATGCACTTTCGAATTGTCTTGCGATTCCGATGCATAGAAAACCCTAAAAATAACATCGGTTGTATACCGTACTAAGTCCGGATTCTGTCGTGAGAGGGAAAGAGAGGAAACAAGCCAGCAGCCGCAACAGCAGCAACAGCGACCACGAAACAGATGATGGAGATCGGACTGTGCCAGTGAGAAGCGAAACGAACAACGGAACAAGAAGGAAAGATAGGAAGAAACGAGCTTCCTTTTGGTGGTGGTTCGCTGCTGCTGGTGGTAGTTGCTGCGGACTCCTCGTCGCGCTATCGGATCGTAAGGCGAGCATTTACACGTCGTCCGTGCGCCCCCGCAGGCTCCGACTACTTCTCTCTTCCTCTCGGGATTTCCGACTGATTTATGTTTCTCGGCGACAACTCGGTCCTTGAGATGCTGAAATCCACACCCGGCCAGAGACCACGAGGACGAACGACACACCGAGTTCTCTCTTATCGCACCACAACCCACCCCCCCCCCCCCCGGCCGAAATTCAACTCTTTCTTCTTAGGTGTATTCTCACAGTGTTTCTTCATTCTGTACACCACGACATTGCTACTGCAGCGTTACTTCTCTTCTTTTGCCATTTTTTTAAACTTTCTTTTTCCTCGTTAATGCTGCTTTGACAGAAGCTCTTATCGGTGTTCTCACTTTTCATCTCGCGTTGCCATCGGATGGGTACACTGGTCGTTACACACTTGCCTTACCGCTAGTGCTTCTGCTTCCTGTGATATCAGAAACCATACTGAGTTCTTACATTTTCTAAATTTTGCATAAAAATTGGGGTTTTAAACTCGCTTCAAAAATTTGAACTTGCTATTTCAGAACTTGCTTCAAAAATTTGAACTTGCTATTTCAGAACTTGCTTCAAAAATTTGAACTTGCTAACTAGTTACAGAAATTCTGTGCGTTTGCACGAGTCAAATTCCCCACGTAAGTATTGTTCATTGTGACGAGTGGTAATAACTGGAGGAAAAAACAACGAGGTTGGAAATCCCGTTCTTGTTTGCTCGTTACTCCGTTTCTGGGAATTCTACATGCGGTTATTTAGAAACGCATTTAGTTCTGCATTGTATAGGACAAAGATATGACGGCGGTAGACAATAAGTAATACGACGCATGCGAGTGAAGGGTGGCGCTACGCGGACGGATAATGATATTTATTTGAGAGTCCTCGTTTCCGTTTGGATCATTATATCCAGTGGACAAATAACTGTGTCCCGGTGGCGGATGCCAGGGGCTCGCCCGAGGCCCCCTATTATAATATTCCCTTCTTCTTCCACTTCTTCTTCGTACAACGCACCTTATGTCGCTGTGTATCGACCTTGCGCTGCTACAGTTTCATTATAAACTCGACGAGACTCCGCTAACGACCTGCTTTTCCGCTTGTCGGATCATCATTATTTTACGAAACGGGAAACACTGTCTGGTCCTCAGTTCTGCGTTCGGTAAACGATCCCAGAAATTACGCTCAGCTCCATACAATTTTTTTCTTTTTTTAAAGTCCGTTTTGTATTATTCTATCCGATTCGAAAGTAAGGCGACAAAAAAATGGACGATTTCTGATAAAGCTGTTCCTTAAATTTCACTTTTTGGCGGCAATGAATTTTAGCTGAAATTAATTTAGGGTAAAAGTGAGGAAGATGGACCGGTCCATATATCATTGATTTACGTGTTAATCAAGGTGGGCCATATTCACCACTTTTACCCTAACGTAAAAGATACCCCACGCCAGCTACACCTCGACACAAAAAGCTGACGATTCGATATCGACAGCTGCCTCGACTCACCACAGTTCACACAATAACCCCAAACTTCAACCAGTCATACTTTTAGGTTATTAAGTTTAAAAAAGGACAATAAATTCTTTTAAAAAGAACTATCTGTATACGCGCATCTAAAAAAAAAATTCACGACGTGCAGCGAAAATTCGCAGCGCGTCGTGAATACCTCAAACATGTATCTCAGGAGAGTTCCCTGATCCCTTGATCATTTAACGAGCGATGGATGATTTTCGGTGCTGCCCAACGACACGTCGAAGCCTCGCGGAACGAATCAAGGAAATAATATCAACATACGAGAGAAATTTCACCTCTTCCTGTCGACCGACCTGCCCCGGTAGCCTCAAAAAATCTGTAATCTGCTCGAGAACCTCTTGGCCAGTGAATCAGATTGCTTCTCCGACTGCCTTGACGTTCCGAACTTCTTGCAAAAGACCGCTATGCCCCGGAAGACCAAGTTCAGCCTGCAATCCTTGCGACAGGCCAATGTGCTCACCGAGATCAACTTCCTCCTGCAATCCTTGCCTCAAATCGACCATAACTTGTCCAGCTAATCTCTCAAGGCCATCCTCAACCTGCGAAGTTTCCTGCCGAAGAAAAAAATCTCCGATCGTCTGCACAGATTTAAATCTTCCCCCAGTATGCCCGGGTCCGAATCTGCAACGATACTTGTCCGCCAAAGGTATCTGCCCATCGTTGGTCGGAAGATTGTCGCTGTACGAGGCCAAGGGATCAAGTTTGTGCAGTCCTTGCTCGAGAACTGCGAAAACAACGAGTCCCTGCAGTTGCCGAAGAATCGTTCGACGTCCAGAAACGCCCAAAGATGAAATCTGCAGACCCGTTTGTCCAAGATCAATAAGGAAGTCGAGAATCGTTGGACCAACATCCTCCACGTCTCTCTGCAATGATCTCGCTCCGAATACTAGCTTGATGCAAACTTTCAGATGTCCGGAACCAACGAGCCACTGTTCCCCACGAAACATCTGTCCGCCTTTGCTACCGCAGAGGTCTTCGTGGAACTCTTGCGGTATACGACCCGGAAGTGGACTGAGTAATTGTGGAACGAAATTCTGGAGTAGTATGGCAGATCCACCGTTTTCTTCGCCCACGTTGGAAAGAGAGTTCACCAGTAGGTTCGTCAAGGTGCAGATTTGCTCGTGCAGGTCTTCTGGAAGTGGTGCTGAGTCTCCGAGGATGATGGACTTGGATAGCTGTCGACATTGAATCAGGTTGATTCAAGTCGCATAGAAAAGCCTCAAAGTCCGTTAGGGATTTCATGCTTCACCACTATGAAATACGTTGACTGCCCGAAAAGCAAAGCCGAAGACTAGCGAAGCTTAAAAAGACGGTTCAGTTGATAACACATTGGCCGAGAAACTGAGTGCAACTGAACATGTACACGTCTGGGATACAGAAAGTGTCCATGCTCATTTCCAGTTCCATGATTTATGGTACGGTGAACTATTTGGTACGATGAACTAAGAAGAAGAGTTTACCAGCAGGTTGTTAAAGGTCCAAAGTGGCCTAAACGAGGGTTATCGGATTATGAAATGGCAAACAGAAGTAGATAATTTCAAGGACCGAAAATGACTTGAAAGTGAACTTCTAGGGAGAAGAAAACTGGCGCCGAGTGCTGAAAACACCCAAAGGAGCCGAAAAGAAGTTAGAAGAAAAAGAAGGTGGAAACCGTCCAGGAAACTGAATGAATTTGAAATATACATGTGCGTATTGCGGAACCAGCTTCCGAAAGTGGTCCGCACGCTCGTTTGAGATTCCATAATGAATGGGCGACGTCGCGCCGCTGAAAACACACGTAACGATCTCAATATACGCAGTGCTTTGGCTCGAAAATATACACATGCCCTTCGCGACTACCCTCTCCACTTGCTCTTCCCCTGCGGCACTTGCGAAACATCGAAGGCACCGAAACGGGCCCGAGGGTTATACATACGAGAAGAACCGCCCTGGTCCAGCGGCGTAATTACTCAGGAATGAGTTATCGCGTGGCGCATAACTTTGCGGCGTGTGTGGAGTCAACCTCGAGCTTGTTTAACGGCATCGAACGAAAAGGAGAAATAATTCTGCCCGCATGGCCCTCGACCGCCGAAGAATCGACAGAATTCAAAAAAGACTACCAACGCACAATTTATTTTATTTTTTTCAGGTAATACCGAAAGAATAATTACAATGGCAATTCATTTCGCATTAAATCAAAGAAATGAAGGTCAACACTGTTCTCTGCAGTTTGTGTATTTCTAAAAATGGCGCGTATACAATTTTTATTGTTTTTCAAAATAAATTTTTACAAAGCAACAATAATTGAAAAAGTTGGAAAATAATTACGGATTCTAAAAGTAACAAAAATTTCACAATAACTTTGAGAGTTTGGTCACGAACACGTGCAAATATGTGTAACGCTCTATATAAGAAGCTTGATAAAATAATCAAGCGAGGTACCTTAATGACCGATCGCATTAAATTTTCTGTCTGACCGATCGGGCTCGGGGTTCGCGTCGATCAATCGAGCATGAAACCATCGAGTGCGATCCCGAGCCATTAATGCCTCGACGTTAACCGCATTCCTTCTGGCGTCTCTCTAACCGGATCGAATAAAAATCGAAAAAAATAAACGATAAAAATAAAAATAAATTACAATAAGGGAACTGGTCACTTCGCATCTTGGCCTCTTATGGACGGGGAGAGAGCTCGATGACTGATGAACTGTAAACTGTAATTGGACATTGGCGTTTCAGAAATATTGTTCAGAGAATTTTTAAGGCAAATTGGTTAATTTTACAGCGTTTAGCGTCGGAAATCGTTTTTATCGACATCAATGAAAATCTTGCCAAAGCCGAAGCCGAGGACATCGGTCACGTCGCCGCTTTTCTCGGAAATCCAAAAATTGACGGGACCAAAGGTGAAAAGATTTTTGATAATTGCAAATGACTTTGAGTACATTAAAAAATAATTAATGTTTCCCAGTACATTTTTTTACCATTATTAATTCAATTAATTTACCTGAAGTCGGACCATTTTTTTTTACCATTACTAATTTACGGGATAGATTACAGCTGCGCGAAAGATGCAGCAGTCTGCGTTATCACCGCTTGCGCCAATTCTGCCAAGGGTCATAAAAACAAATCCTCGAACTCCTCTAATCTCGATGAAAATTTAAAAATCTTCAAAGTCGCTATACCGAACGTTTGCAAATACGCACCGAACAGTGTTCTTGTGATAGTCACGAGTCCAGGTGTGTGAATAATTATGTCATCGTTTTCAAAATATATTATTTTAAAAAATAAAATAGTCTAAGAGCCTTTTCAGTTTAATTTTGGTACCGTTTCAGTTGACGTTTTATCGTATGCGGCGATGAAGCTGTCTGGCTTTCCGCCGAATCGGGTAATAGGCCTCGGGTCCTTTCTGGACAGTTGCAGATTGCAGTATTTTATCTCACGGAAACTCGGAGTCTCGGCAAGTTCAGTTCAAGCTATGGTTATCGGCGAAAATGGTCCAACTTCCGGTAAATTCAATAAATAATTGATCCTTAACTTGTCATCCCAATTTACCTCGCTATATTATTTAATTAGCATGGGTTATTAATTTTTAATTCCTTTTTTTCCTTTTTCCTCGCAAAGTTCCCGTCTGGTCGGCCGTGACTGTCATGGGCATGAAGCTCAAAGATATAAACCGCGAAATCGGTAGCAGCGCCGATCCGGAGGGTTGGTCAGATCTTCACGCAAAAGTGGTCGATAGTAATGTCGATATGATCAGGAAAAAGGGTTGCTGCAACTGGGGTCTCGGCATATGCGTCGCCGAGATCGTCGACGCTGTAGTTCGAAACACCTGCGTTTGCATGACAGTTTCTACTTTCGTTCAGGTATTTTACAAGTAGGATTCGCCGTCACGTACCTTTCGTTCTACCACAGGTTTTTTGTTTTCAATGATAAGTCGAGTTTGATTTTGATGATTATTCGAACGTCAGGGTTGTCGCCACGGCCTGGAAAAGGACGTTTTCATGTCCCTACCGTGTATCGTCGGCAGAAACGGAGTTCAGTCTTACGTCCGGAATCTGTACAGCCCCGAGGAGCAAGAGCTAACCGTCCAATCCTGCAAAAATATATTCGAAGCTCAAAAAACTATTCTCGATCAATTGGAGTGACTTTTGGGTACGATTTTTTTCAAGAAAAGGCCTGACGAAAAATTGTGAAAGTTACGTGTTTGCAGACATTTTTGCAAAGTGTACCGTGTTCCACATTCATCTTCGTACTGGGCGATTGAATAAATGTAAAAAAAGGTATAATGGCAACATCGTTCGAGTTATTTTGACTGCAAGAGCCCACCTTACAGCGAGAACGTATGGATCATATATCGTAACTCATAATAACTTGCGAATTTTCGTGTGCAGCTATAACATTGCGACTCTACACATTGAGATTTCACCTCACGTATAAAAAAAAATCTGACGTGATTTCGCTGTAATCCTGAAGAACGGGCGCAACTCGCAGATGATCACGATTTTTTTCACTACACGGTACAAGAGCTTCGGCGAGGAATAAAAAAACACTTCAAAGAGATGCAATAAAAAAAATATGGTATACAAATCCGCTCTCCGTGCGAAAGTGTAAAATCGACATTAAAACTCAAAATTATAAACCAAAATGTTTCTTTTCGTCCAAAGTAACCAATGAACGAGCATCTCAATCGTTTCAGGTGTACATCACATGAATCTCTCCCCGTCGATCATAATTGGAAGGTCATGATCACGATAACGCGATCCTCCCACTTACTTTACCTCCACCGGAATATTAGTCACGGAAATTTACCCCAAAAGTGCGAAAGGAAAATTATTGTCTTTTCTCGCTGATTATTATTTTTAAAAACGTTTCGTTCAAATGGTAATTTTTCCTCATCGACTTCGGCCTTCCGACCGTAAGCGCAGATTGCCACTTGGAGGTGCAACGCCCGTTATTAACTGTACAGCCGAGAGCACGATCAAACTTTCGCCCGAATTTGCCTTAGCTGTTCGCCGGGCGACAGAAACGTCACGTTTCATCCGGTGATTCATTATCCTCGCTAACGAATGCGCCCGGGGCTCACCGGGCGATTCTCTCCGCGCATCTCGCGCTCCCTTTTCTCGAGCCTCGTACGACTTCATCCCGCCGCGATACGGGCTACGATACTCCAAAAGCCAATCTCACTTGGCGGGATAAAAAGAGCCAGCGAGTTTCAAAAACATGCGCGGGCCCTCTCTTTTTTCCTCTTCCTCTCTCTCTCTCTCGGTATCTCTCTCATGAGAAAAATATCGCGTGCAAATACCGAGGCAGCATCAGCGGCGCGGGCTTGTATGAAGAATCTCTCTCTTGGGCTTGCACCGAGGAGCAACCGAGAGAACGATCTTCCTGCAGCCTCCGACGTTGCGGGCAACGTCGAGAGAGTCCCCGAAGTTTGCGGACCCTTGTGGTCGCCGCAACCGGCGCGTCTTCCGAGGCCGGGACCATTTTTCTGTATTATCTCGATGACGCGTCCCATGGACCATAATTTATAAACCTGGAACGAGCGAGAGGACCAGCGCGCGCTAGCTGGATGCGATCGCACCCGGGTAATGACATAATTCCCGGACACTCTTGGCTCAACTTGGCTCCACTATTCCATATATTTCTATATATGTATTTATATTCTACACACATATGTTATTTTCTGTGGAAGACTCTGACGGACTTTGAGTCTTATTTCGAACTTTTTAAAATAATTTTTTTCTTTTTCCTTTACCAGATCCAAATTCGTTTTTTCGGGTGCTGGGCGAAAGATGCGACACATGGAGGGAACGAACGTGCGATTTTGTTGGTATCATTGACCGATATTGGCGGATTTTTTTCTACCACTTTCTCCGTTCGTTATTCTTGTTTTATTCCTTCTTCTTGTTCCGAGTCGAGATAAGCTTATTGGAGACTAATTTGTAAAATATTAAATTAAAATGGAACACCTTCCGTAAACTCTCAATAAAACAAATCGAAAATCCCTGTGAATAATAATCGATCATTAAATAAACACTTTAAAACAAAGTTTCGGCTAGCAATGAATTTATTATAATTTCAAAAACTTCTTCATGAAAACTTGAGCCGATGCCAAACGGAATAAAAATAAATCAATTTTAGGCGAATAACATATTCATCAATATTCTTTCCATGTCACATATCAATTCCACCAATTTAACACGTAATTGTCATTTCGTTTAGTACATATAATATTCCGTTCTCAACATTTTCTCATTCCCACATACCTCACACCAGCATGCTTTGCACACATATCAATTTCCGAAAATTCGATAATTGTAATGTCTTTCAATTTTTATCGATTTTCGTTTGTCTACTCAACTTTTGTTTTCGGCTGAAGAGAGATCCCTCGGTGGCTCTTTCGTTTCCACAGGGGCTCGCAGTTAAGATCAGGCTGTCAGAGTGCAGGATGATGATAGCAGATTTACCGGTTGGCCACACACGGTACGATGGCGTCAAGCACGAGAGACTCCTCGCTATTCCGCGTTCATAAGAGTGTCGCTCCCAAGTCATCCGTTCCACACGACGTTCCCCGAGCAAAAGTGACCGAGATTTTGGAGTTACCGAAGCGGTGGTCCTCCTCGTTACGTCACTAGCGCTTGTATTACTCGTTTACAATTTTCGGGTAGTATTGATGGCCGATCGATCCGCGCGAAGGTGTCGCTCTTTCTCATATAGCGCCAAATTTCAATTTATAATCCTTTCGCATCTTACAAACTTCGACTTGGATAAACGCTCATGTAACATAATTCATTCTTAGGAGCGAAGGAGGAACCGTTCGCTCGCGTTTTCTTTGAGGCGGTCCGACGAAACGAAGAGGATGGAGAAAAGCTCTCGGAGTTTTATATGAGAGACGGCGAGTGTAAGGGAGAAAGACGGAGGATGGAAGCAGCCGCCCGGCACAAGCTCGCGATGCGCGAAACGGGGTGGGTGACCAAGACACGGCGGTAGGTAGGTACAGCTAATTATACTTTTTATTCGAAGCGTGGACATAATGCCGCCGAGAGAGCTCTCGGTATGGCAGCAGCAAGAGGCGGCGAGGCACCTTTGTGCGGGGTTCGTGTCGAAGGGAGAACAGAAAAAGGAGCTACGAGGCTTAAAAGGGAAAAACGAGTATGGGGGATCGAGAAATAAGAAAAGCAAAAAGATTGCAAAGCGTGATCGAATCAAGGCAAATTGGCACGCGTGTAAGAGTTTGGCCGGTCTTCCGTCTTTACTTTCGTTTGGGATGAGTAAATGTTTATAAAGTACTAGGGGAAGAGCGATAACCCTTTCGCTGGATGGGTACTCGATCAACCTTCGATTGGAGCCGAGAAAGGAAAACGGAAATAAAAATGCATCTTTAAAAGTGACCCGCAGTTTATCTCGAATGTTGCCGTTACAATGAAACATCTTGTCGTTTAACCATTTATAAGTAATACCTCCCAAAACGGTGCCGAAATAGGACTAACGGACACGGAGTGGAAGCCACGTATTGCTATGGTAACACTTAAGAGTGGGTATGGAGGTCAGACATAAAGGATTAGTTTGATTCACCAAAAAAATATCGTTTATAATTTATGATTAAAATTTCGTCCGAACCGTACCATAAGTAACTAGCAGATCGTTGTGGCTAGGGCGCTACAGGCCCACACTATGGAATCTTTTAATCAGAAATTTTTATTTCGGGAGATTTACCGAACATTTCACTTTTCGATCGGAAGGCGCGTCATACCGGAAATACGTCACTTCCGGACGAGGAATAAGATTTTCAGGCCGAAATAATCAGGCCTGGGTGGCCTCTAAGGAGACTCCCTATAGTCTTGAAAATTGGGACAAACAAACAACTTTCCAAAAAATATATGAGATACAATAATCACGTGGAATTTGGAGCAATAACTTGTAAAAGCTGGTTGGCCCATCGAGTACAGCATCATCAGCAGCAGGCGGAACGACGGAAAGAGTAAAAGCATCGAGCCAGCAGCCAACTCGGGCCCCTCCTTTTAGAAAGGGTGAGCAAGAGCCTGATTGAGTTACGATTTAATTAGGCCGCTCAGCCAATCAGTAATTAAGATATTCGCTAATCAACGCACAGACCTGCCCCTCGTGATACATTTCGTTTTCGTTCCCTAACAATTCACCTCTTGTTCTATTTTTCATTCGTTTATACCATTTCTCTTTTTTTCTTGATATCACTACTGTACCTATATGTAACATGCAAAGTAGTTTCCTGTGGTCTTGTCTCTCGTTCCTGTCTTCAGTATTTTTTTTACGCTTCTCCCTACTTTGAGCCTTTTTTTTAACTTTAAACTATTTTTGGTCTCTTTTCATTATTTCCCTGTAGCTGCTACCTCTTATTCCATCGTATCCACGGCCCGATCGCCCGATTTTGAAGGCCACAATGTTCGGGAGCCGCTGAAAGCCAGTCCTTACACTCGCGATTGCCATTCGATCGAACATGGGAGCCCGGGAGAACGAGAATCGGAAGGCAGAAGCAGAGAAGGGAATGCAAACGAGATATATTTAAAAAAAAGAGACAAGGTGACGACGATTGTGGATAACCGAGCTCGTTACGGCCACCGCGAGGCCTCACGCCGCGAATAATGAAACCGGGTTTGCCGATCTTCGCTGTTTCTTGATTATTTTGTTTTACCGTGTTTTATTTTTAATTTATTTTTCATACGAAAGCAACAGCCCGCTGAAAGTCGTATTTGAGTGGAGTGGCCGTTGATCACTAAAGAAAAGTCATTAAATTACACCAGTCATTGCACCAATCACCTTAAATGCAATTTTTTTGTCTTGATTTCTTTTTTATTGTTTTATTTTTATGTTACAAAAATAAATATTTCGTGGTCATGTAGTCTTTCCGTAACAGCTCAGAAGCGTTACCGAATGAATTACGAATGGATTGAGGCCAGTTGTCCGTGGAATGTGACATAAGTATTGGAATGAGTATGAGTGCTGTACAGAATTTGATTATCAGTTTGATTTATGAATAATGAAGTGGTGTTAATCGTCCTTGGGAGTTCAAACGATGCTGATGTCCGAACAAGTTCTGAAGACTTCTTGATCTCCGCAGCCAAGAGCACCTTCGCCATCCTCACATTCGCCCCAATTGTTTCCAGCTCGATAGTGCCACCTGAGCACGCAATGCTCGCACGTTAAGTCCTTTGGAAGAACGAGATTAACCTTGTAGTCTGCCGATTCGTGAACGTCAGTGAAATTACACCCGCTACCATCGACGAGTTGGAGCTTATGAGCATCGAAACATTCCTCGGTCTCTAATTGGTCCTCGTACTCCAATGGGCACAGAGAAAATTCGAAGTGTCCCAAGTGGCTCGAGGTCAGATCCACGTTGACTTCGATTACCGAGCCGGCCTTGTAACTATAAATGGAATGTTGAGATAAGGATTTATGCATTTTTTTAAAGCCAAGAGATAAAAAATATTAGAGACCAAAAACTACGTTTTTCTAATTTTGGAAGAGACCAAAAACTAAGTTTTTCCAATTTCAACGTGGTTTTTCGAACAAATATCATGCGAGGAGTAAAATGAGTGGCAGATTAGAGATCAACGTGAAAAAGATGCAACAAATAAGTCTCGAAACCAACAATAACAAAATGAAAAAATTAAAAAAAAAATGTTCTGACGCATTTTTCGAAAATTGATGACTTTCGGTATTTTTAAACACACATGACTTTGCTTCCCTATGGAATAGTAGAAAAAATCTACGATGTCTACAGTGTTCTACGAGTATTCGAAAATACGACATATAATTTTTAAGGTTCTGAAAGCAACGTTTTTTTTTTTACGCGAATGAAATTCTGGACTATTCGGTATGCTGCCGCCCATGAATATCCTCTCAATAAAAAAAAATATTCCGTGAATGAAAAAATGTATACTAACGTCTTGACAATGGTACCAGTGCCATAGAGTCCACCATTTTCGTTATTTCTCGGCTGCTTGTCCGAGTAATTGTCCCCGCACACTCCGCACTTGCCCTTATTTACAATGTAATGTGCCTGTTATCAACATAAAAATTTACGTATGAAAATAATCGAATCGATGGCCAAATGTTTCATTCATTTCTTTACAAATTCTTTACAGAATGAAATCACCGCACAGTAAGATAAAATTAATAAATTAATTCAATAATAAAAAATATAAAAACTTACGGTAAATCCACCGCAGTAATTTTCATTATCATCATAGTTGTGAGGTGTGTCGAATCCCATTCTCCAGGCGTGACCGCGATGGGGCGGATCGGACAGCCTTCCGTGTCCCAGAATTGACGTTATACTGACTGCGAGTACGGCGATTAAGAGAATTCCAACTTTGAACGTCATTTTTCTTTTTAGCGAATAACCCGAAACGGTGTGTAGTTGTATGTTGCAACTTGTCGAATTGTGTAAAGGTAATTGGCACGAGGGTCTTTTATACGAAAAAACAAGTGTTTGTACGGCTGGTGCTATATCTGGTCTTATCGTGCCAAACACACATGCGCGTACACGGACGAACATCCACACGTGCGCCCAGACATATGAAATGACAAACGGCCATTGAGCATTGCCAGCGCGGAAACGACAAGGACATACGAATCAAAAGTGTGTAAAGAAAACACGCAAATAAAGAGCTGAACCAACAATTTCTATTACGACGCAAGATCACCGGTGAATGATGGAGCGGATACAGCAGAGTGTCGGAACAACATATAGATTACCCAAACATAATGACAAAAGTATCACCGAAAGCTTACGTAACGCTTACGGAAAGGGTAGTCCCATCGACCAAAAAGAGGCTCGATCTGCAAAATTTGCGAAGAGGGAGATGCGTCATCCGGTTTGATCACACTAAAAGCACACAAGCGTATCGACTGCTGATAAAGAGAAGGGCGCAACCCTCATGGTACAGCCATGCGAGTTACTCCCTTTTGTTTCAGAGCGACTGATTTGTATACGCACACAACAAGAAAGATGATCATCGATATGTCTACAGAAAATGCATGTAAACAAAGATCCGTGCGAATGAAGTCTATTGCAACAGGTGCGAACAAATTATTGTTTACTCCCGATCCAATCAAAAGGATACGATGATTGAACAGCAGTTGGAACCGGATATAGTCCATCTGACACCGATGACGATTTTTTTACGAGCTCGATTAAATAAACATGACAACTCGTGTACCATTTAACTTCGTTGACGCCGATCAACTTTTTATTGACGATGGCGCGGCACATGTTTTCATCAATAACACCGAAGGCCACGTGGAGAAGAGGCATTCATAAATTTCGCTTCGTTGCCTCTATACGTTATGAAAATGCAAACACTATAATTCTACTTTCTCTTTATCTGATCATACGCTATAACTTATTATTTTATTGTTTGATATCCTCAAGATGCAACCGCGCCTTTAGCTGACGAATGATTTGTAAAATTCCATCTATTTCGTGGATTTTGCTTTAGGCATGGCTCGGCAGGTAGTCGAATGGGGTTCCCAAAATACATTTTTCGAGACGTTACATCGCCTATGAGAAATATTTTTAAAAAAGTGTGCCTTTCAATTTTTTCGTAAATATTTCGGGGTTCCGAAGAATGTTATAGACACGAATCTGACGGCAGATTTGGCCTACAATTAGGCGGAGCATTGTTAAATGACATTTTTTTTCCGGTTTCCCGCGTGAAATGATCCGATATCAATATGCGATTTGTCAACTTGAAGTTGCTCCTTTCCTATCTACTCATTCACGTATCCCTCAAAATAACCTCCCTAGATTCTCAAAATCCATATTCTCCTTAATCCGTAATAAACGATGCAAAATCCAAGAACATCCACCCAGAAGAAAGAAATTGCCCAGCCAGCCTCGAAACGCAAATACCAAAGATATTCAACGATCCTGCGTCCCTCGGCCTCCTGCCGATCTACCACCCGAAGTTCCTACGTCAAAGAGGACATCGAACTTGACGAGAGATTCGGAGTACCCCATTTGATCCTTCTTCAAAGACGTCGGCTCTTGAGGAACCTCTTCTTCATAAGCACCATAAAAGCCGCCACTTATCTCTTTCGCGACACGATTGTCAACAACTGGACTGATCCGACTCTCAATTTGGTCCACTATATCCTGTCGAACCTTCTACTGACCCTTGTGACTCCATTCATCGTTCCTCCGATCCTCCGAATCTGTACACTCAGAACGTCCATCCGACTCTCAGTCATAGGAATGACTTTTGTTATCCTAACGTCCTACCATCCGTTTCCCTACGCGTTCACCCTCCAAGTCTTCCTCCGCTGCCTTCCGGAATCCGTCCTCAGCGTCGCAGTCAGGATCTACATGGTTCGAATCGCCAAGATCTGGTCCAGAATCGACGGCATCGATCTCCGAGCGACGATCCTCCGGATCTTCGCCCTCCACAACGTCCTTCTTCAGCTGCGACACGTCTTCGTCGCCTGCGTGAAGTTCGCACAGCCAGAAGTCCTCGAGTCAGCATCCGATTTTTCCGATTATCCTGTAAACGCTACATGCGGGCTCTATTACTGCGAACTGACGCGTCATCTGATCGTCAATTACATCTACGACGTCAAGTACAAGATTTTCGATCAAACGCTCATCCTGTGTACTGTCCTGGTTGTCGTCGGGGCTGGATTGTCGATCGGCATCTCTGTGATTCTCGATCGGCTGGCCTCTTTATCGGATTCCGAATTCGGTGATCAACCGACAACCTGCAAAACCGTCGATGTCTTTCTCCAGCTGTGTCGTCCCCGAATGACGTATCTTCTAGGAATTGCGATTTATCATCCGTTTCTGATTACGTTCAGACAGCAATACCTCGAAGCCTACGCCACGTGCGCTTTGGAGATCAAGCAAGATCACATGGTCGTTATCGTCGTGAACCTGGCAGGTCTTCATGCGATTCTGTCGGCAGAGATATTCCTAGATGGGCTCGGAATCGACAGATCTCTCCAGGTCTTCTTGGGGATCTTCACGACGACATTCGTGATCCTCAGCTTTTGGAACGAAGGGGCAACGCTTAATGTTATCACTGTTTTCGTTGTTTATTATTTACTGCAGTATTGGACATCGATCTACGGCCTCTTCGTGGCACTGCTCACCCAACAACTCATCGGGGATGAGGAAATAGCTGCTTGGGCGATTCATGTCGTTGTTTTTTCTATCGGATTGTCATTGAGTCAGGCTTTTCATTACATGTGCATGAACATCAATCTTCATTTCATGATTGCCTTTGGTGTTCTGGTACTGACTTTGACCTACTGCATGAGAAGGGAGAATCAGAAGACCCTCTTTACGGCTGCTATGACCAGCAGGACCGTAGAGGCTTTCGAGAGAAAGCACAAGGCGTGGATCGCGGATCCTTGGGTCAATCTTGGGAGAGCCGTCGATATGGGAGGTAAAATTCTTTGGATCGAGACTTATTGGCGACGGACTGTTAGGATTGTCAGTTATCCGGCCGAAGAACAGGATTATGGCGATGACAAACGAGCCAAAGCGTGGAGACATTCAACATAGAGAAAATTGATGATGGAATTCTGATTTTAGCTTTAGGTCTTCCATTTATATTCGCGGCAGGCCACTGCATGTTCCTGGATAGCAATATTCAAGTAAATGCGAGTTAAGAAGTGCGACGAGTTTTTTTTTTTTGTCGTTATCAATATAGTTAAATGCCGAATGGATCCTACCAGTCGCACGTTAATTCGTACCACATGAACAACAGTGTAACACCTTCAAACGGAAACCCAATGACTACAAATAATTTAACAGTTATGTAAATATGCCAATATATACTATGTAAAGTTGTTATCTATTGTTGACGAAGAAATAACGTTCAGAATAATTAAAGATATCTGATGAGCAGCTTACTTCCGTGACATTAATCTACTACATCGACGTAGAACCGATGACGTATTCTTCATTTTTCGTACAAACGTGTATGAAACGTGAAAACTTCCGTGGGTAAAGAGACTTTTTTATCTAAATAAAATGATTGATAAAATTAACTTGAAACTTCTTTTTTTAATTAACGCATGAAAATGTCGGGTCCGTAAGACTCTCTAGTTGTTTTTTCAGGGTCAAACACCCGTAAAAGATAATAAGTTTCGAAGATTCGTTTGTCCGAATTCCGACGCGAGCAGCTTCATCTTCACGGGCTCCTCGTGTAACGAACGAGCCGAATTCACGATCGTGACGTTCGCCCTTATCCCCTTCCTATGTGGGGCGCAACAGCTTCGGACCTGCTGGTAATGGAGCGAGGGGTCTTCGGAGAGGTTTGGAGCAGTAAGAGAAATTCGGCACGAAACTGTTCATTCCCGATGTGAGATTAAACGTTGAATCGCTTCCCTTGATGCTGCTGCTGGTGCTGCGGCTCGGGACGGTGCGTTCATGACGATGGCGAAAAGGGGCACGCGGGAAGAGCTTCGCCCGGGACCAGCGAGAGATAGCGTTGATTGTAATTAATAGCCGGCGATTGCACGCGGAGCCCGTGGCCGGTTAATTGTCGAGGCGCAAGAGTAACGACGAGGACTCACGCCACCGCGGGGCTCCCTTTCTCTTCCTCCCTCACTTCGGCCGGCTCGAACGCTTTCTTACCCTTTACTCTGCTTCTTGAAAGTTACCTCTCGCATTCTCAAGTCTTGCGAGTGTCGATTGTTTCCTCCGCGAGACACGCCTCTCGGACTTATCTCTACTCTTGAGCAATTAACCCTTCGCGTCGTGCTAACCAGTCGTCTAATTTCGAGACTATTACTTCGGTAACAAAAATTTGCAAAATTAATATGGGTAGCTCGAAGTGTCGTTTCTAGTTACAAACAAAAATGTGAGATTTTCAAACCGTACGTCACACATTTCCGGTATGATGTCACTTCCGATCAAAAAATAAGATTTCTGAACCGGAAGTGACGTATTTCCATTATTACGTCACTTCCGTGTCGAAAAATAAAATGTTTGGACCGGAAGTGATGTATTTCCATTATGACGTCACTTCCGTGTCGAAAAATAAAATTTCTGGACCGGAAGTGACGTATTTTCATTATCACATCACTTCCGTGTCGAAAAATACAATCTCTGCACCGAAAGTGACTTTTTTTATTATAACATCACTTCCGTGTCTAAAAATAAAATTTCTGAACTGGAAGTAACGTATTTCCATTATTACATCACTTCCGTGTCAAAAAATGAGTTTCCCGGACCGGAAGTGACGTGTTTTCGGTATGACGTTGCTTCCAGTCGAAAGTTCGATTTTCCAACCGGAGATGACGCATTTCCGATAAAAAAGAATGAGTTTTTCCGCACATCGTCGCTATATGTGAAATTTTTATTTTTCCACTTGAATGGATGACTTTCCGCTTCGAGTGACCAACATCAGCCCCATCGTCGCTGCTCTTACAATCGTGCGGACTGCATGCACGTCCCCGGGAGTATATGTTCCCGTCGGGAGCGTACACACACGACTCGGCTTTCTCGTCCGAGAGGGTTCAGCCTCGAGAACCTCGCGTATCATGATTTATAAACCTATGCGCGAGTTCCATGAGCATGAGAACAGCTGGTACGATACGAGAGGATGCCTCGACTGCCAGTTAAACGTTACACGTACGGGCGGCTAGCAAATAGTCGCCCTCGGCACCTCGAAACTCCCACTACAAGTGTCTAGATATATGTAACATAAATGTAGGCAGATACAACTCCACACATACCTTGGCACATATATGTTTACTCGGGTTCACATCGATTCGATTCGATGCTCGGTATTCGCGCTCGCCGTTTACAGCGGGCTTTAAGTCGCCTTTTTATTTTTTATTTTTCGGCTCTTCCATCGCACTACCGCAGCAAAAGACGGGGAAAAGAGGGATACGCTTATGCGCCCGCGGGAACAACACGTTCATCTTCCAGGGCGATTGCGATGTAGTCCTGCGATGAGTTACCGCATGCACTATTTGCTCGCTTCAGGACCCCGAGACTGTGGTTACTATCTATATAAGCGTGCTATTGCACTTCGTCAAACGGAGGCGTTCCGTATCGCTGCTAAATGGTAATTACACAAGTTTTTACATTTTTTTATTACTTTGATTTCTTTTTTGTTCTTATTTTATCGATTCAATTAGAGGGTAAATCGACGAGTGGATGTCGACGATCTAACGCCAGAGGCTTGAAGCGGCGATGCGTGGTTGATAAGACCTTTTTTGACTTCAGGGCATCGATATTCCTATAGAAATAAAAAAAATCCAAAGTATGAAATTTTTTCGAAATAATCGAAGGGTATTGGCTGTCGTTTTGTTCGTCCGGCGATTGGTTGTTGTACGAGGCTCAAGCCGGACTGAAAATAAAAAAATAAAAAATGTATTATACACAAAAAATGTACAAAATAAGATTAAGTTGCAAATACATTACCGAAATCGCGCCGTGGATAGAATTGTTGCAAACAGTCTTTATTCAGGTTCGTGTATGGATCATTAGATTCCTGTTTTACCGACTGCGGTAAGACATGCCTTTTTATCGTCCGCGATCAACTCGTCGCGAACGGTGACTTCTGAGCGGCCTCTCTCGGCAATCTTCCCAAGCTTCTTCTCCTTCGCTAAATTTGCTCTTCGAGTAACTTCTAAATATCCGAAAATTTACGAGTTAGGAGGACATTAAGGCAGCCTTGAATCAACAGACCTCCCCATGGACGCGATAAATTTCTGAATTTATATAATGTTTCTATACATTGCACTACGGTCGATCCGTTGAAATTATTATCACTACGTTACGCTATCAACTATCATAAAATAAATCATAAAATAAAAAAATGGTTTTATTTAAATAAAATGATTTAAAAAAAAATACAACTGATCCAAATCGCGAGCCTATTAAAAGTTGATCGAGTCAATATAAAAGCACGTTTTATTCAAGTCATACTCATGCACAAAAATAATAAAAATAACATTTCTTCCGGGCGACCGTTCGAAACGTTTAAAATTCACCATAAAAAAGTAATCCGAATAAATAAAAAATAATAATAATAGCCACAGGGTCATAAAGAAAATTGACGAAGAGTCACGGCGACGTTAAATATAACTGACCCCACTTACGAAGGTGTATGTCAAACCTGAGTCGATAAACGTTGCGAACTTCCCGCAAAGTTTACAGAATTATTACACGAGTATAAAAAAAAAATGAAGTGAAACGGCTTGTTCAAATACGGAGTCGAGATGAGGTACGAAGAGGAAGACCATTATACAGTAAAAGAGTTATATCCCACTGTAATTACCATATAAAGTTCTCGTTGGTGATCCCTGCGCCCTACAATGTCGGAATTTCGAATAATTGCCTAGCGAGACAATTTGCAAAATTGCTCTATTACGTCGCTGGTCGACGATACTCGCGGCTGCTTCTACACGGCGATATGTGTAAATACACACACTGTATCGATGTACGTTGGCGGCTTTCCCCTCGGTGCACTTTCTGCGATACACCGCGGAGCGACGGTAAAGCGTGTCCAGCCTTCGGCAATTTTGTCCCGGAGACTGAGAAAAGTAAGAACGGCGGGGGAGGGGAGGGGGGCAGGGGGGAAGGGTTTATACAGGGAGGTTGTAAATTATTCGTTATGGAAATCGAGCCCTGACGCCCCGACAAGCAGCCCCGCTTCATTCTGTATATTTTAACCGGTGATTACTACACGGATGATTACCCCAATTTACCTACAGATAGTGTGCGGCGTCGTACACTTGTTACATACGGGCCCGATTTTTAGCCTCACCCGATGGCGAGATTTAATCTGTCCGCTCGACTGATTCTTGTTACACGGAGGGGCGGGGGATTAACGCGCCGAGCTTCGCGGAAGCCGGTTGTCGTTAGCGCTCCCGGAAGACATCGAATCGAATATTTCGAGACATTTAAGGCGAATTCAACGAGAGCAGTGAAAGATGGTGAGAATAACTTGCGGGTCCTTAAATAACATTTTAAATAAATTTATGTTCAACAGTTTGCAGGATCGGCGGAGGTTTAAATGGAGATAAACTCTGTACAGATTCAATAGAGTGTCAATAGCGAACCAGACCTGGCAGTAACGAAGGACAATGTGCGGAGTCTCCCAGACCCGCAGTCGGTAATAAAAATCAAAGCATGTAATCAATTATTTCAACTATACTGACCTCGGTGCTTAAAAACATTTTCAAAATTTTCTGGAAGTGGTTACCAACCATAAGATAAATTACAGTTTTTCTTACCGACAGAGCAACGTTTGTGCATCGCTAAATCTTATCACAAATTTTAATCGGTATAAAGTGCTCATTCGTCACTCGGAAGTTTAACTCCGGTGAATTCGAGCCTCGTATCGCTCTTTTTCATTCCCTCGCGATTTATGTACCAGGGAAGATTATTTTTAACTACCAGTTCGTTTGTTCTTACAAGCATCTTCTCTTCCGGATCAAGTGACAAAAGCGCCAGCGGCTCGTTTGGTTGCGCATTTCTGGCACGTCGACAGTCTCGTATTTAGCAGTTCGAACGTAAGCCATTTGATCAAAGCCCATCAAAAGGCCGTCTTTAACGTCTCCGCGAGTTTCGCATTCGCCCCGTACATCCATACACGCGTCGATGCTAATTTCGTCCCGAAACATCGGTCCAGCCTCCAACAGCATCCCGTCCCGTCAGTTATTATTATTACAACCCCGACAGGGAAGCTGCGAGCTCGACCCTAAAATGTTCGGCGAATGACAATGAGCACGTAGGCGCCTCGGGAATACCTACCGCGTCGATGCGTTACGAACGGTTGATCCTTCGTTGCGTCAGCTGAAACACCGCTCCGGCGTCAAGCGAAACGCCTCACAGTACCTAAGCCGCTCGACCGCCCGGAGTGACTCATTCCCGCGAGAAACTCCGGCTTCCAAAAACTCCTCATTCATAAATTCACGGCGCGAGTCGCACGTACCTGTCCGCACGAACGCCTGCTGTTCCTTGCATCAGTCTGTTGTATCGTGACGCAACGTGACGACAGATCGTCCGGAGAATCCGTCATTGGCACCAGTCGATCGATAAGATAACGCGATACGAGGCTCGGATTCACCGGAGTTAAATTTCCGTGGGACGAATGAGCACTTTATACTGATTAAAATTTGTGATAAGATTGTCGCCGAGGTTTTTGGACGATATGCGCTCGCTTTTAAATGCCGTTGGATAGGAAACAGACTCCGGTACCGGAAGTTGGGAGGCGACATCAGGAACGGAAAAAAATGATTTTTTTTTTTCACGAATAATATTTATTATACTGATGATTTTTGCACGATTAATATTTATACTATTATGTTATTTTTAAATAAGCAGCGTTACCAAATGTTGGGAATTCCGGCCACCGTTTTATCATTCGAGTATTGATGTACCACTTCGAGTTTTTTTTTTTTTTTTGGTACAAAGTTTGACCTTGGTAGGCAAAGTGGTGGAATAATGGTTAGATAACAGTTCGCCGAGCAGATACAGAATTTCCGTTGATAGCTCCGCGCCTATTGTACAAAAATGACAATGAAATTTCTACTTCTTGTGAAGGAACGAGTTTCAGGACTCGGGTCTGCCGGCGTAACAGATTTCGCTATAGCCCGAGGCTCCGGACCTCCACACACACGCATGCACGTGGTAGAAGCGAATGGTCGTCGCACTCGTGCACGAAGGGATACGCCTGCGCGGACCAACCGCACCTTCCACGAATTGTCCGTTGCGACTACGTGCCAGTCGTCATACTCGCTTTTTTTTTTACAATGCTGCAATATATTTTTTTATATTGCATTTTATATATGAAAATATATATATTGTTGTATTAATTTTCGAATGAAAATTAAACTTCGGCGCCTTTGGTTCGAGGCGCGAAATTTACTTTGTTTCTTTTATCATCGAATTGATATAAATTCCAATATAGGGGAGAGCGGGGCATTGTACGACACGAATTTTTTTCTGTAAATACTATACTCACCTGAATAAACGAATAGAAAAATAACCTTCGTAATTGTCTTCTTTAGACCTTCGTCTTTAGGTTTTTCCTGTTATCGTTATAGAAAAAACGTTGGAATGATAAAAATAATTCGTTTGAAAAAGATTCGCCGAAAGGCTCGCCGTGCCCCACTCTCCCCTAAACGGCGGGAGATGCGCGTTTCCAAGGCGCACGAGTCTGCCCGCCTGCTTCCTATATAAAAGAGGGGACAAGGTCACCTTCCGTAACACTCCTTCAAACTGTCAGACGAGCCCGTATCGCCGGAACGTACAGTTGTATCTCCTTGTGCTACGAATATTTCGTTCGTTCGAGCTCGAAAAGTGATTGTTTTAAACTGTGATTTAAAATAAAGACAAATTTAATACAAAAGGTAAGGATTTCTTCTCATAACTATAAAAATACGATTTTCTTTTTTACATTTTTTTTGTTTTTAAATGTTAATAGAACGCGTCCAATCTACATACAATGATCCGGGTTCAATGATCAAATGAACAAATAAATGTTTAATGATCCGATCGATCGGTTTTCAATATTAACACGTTAATTTATTGCTCCTGCTGTCAGACTTTTTGTTTCAAGCGGGCCGTGCAGATACTCTTACCGTTCGAGCGATAAAAAGAAACCGCGATAGCGTCGCCTACTGTGCTGGCCTCAATTCCAAAGGCCTTTCATTGAATTATATTACAAGCCGCGGTGTAAATGGTGCTGAATTGTGAATCATTTTTTACCGGCCTTCTAGCACGCTTGATTGATAAATTGGAACCAAAGCCAAGTTTCAACTGTGCACGGTACTCGAATAATTGTGAGAGAGCTCGTAAATACGAGGAGCAAAAAAAAATTGCCACTTCGACGTCTCAACGTTCTATGCGATTCCTTTTATTTCTGGGTCGCAGCGCTAAGAAAAGACCGACCGGCCGGCTCGAGAACTCGCGTGGCTCGCTTCTTCCGTGCGAGGTTCTTCAACCCCCAATTACCCGACAGTTTTACTCGCGATTTTATACAACGCATGGATGAACGACACTTTTTTAATAGGTCGAAAAATGTCGAGTGGCGAAATTCTTTTTAACAGTAACGTATTATTAGCATCAATACACAGCAGAATACTGTGGGAATCGATTTTGTCATTTTCACCGTGAACGTATGGGACGCGTGCGCCCCATTTTAGTCGACTTCCCGCTACCCTCGTCACCTTGGGCGAAGGCCAAGGTCACCCAAGGGACCGCCCGATACCACGAACATGAAAGAAAATAATTCTCCTTAGTCGATATAAATAAAATGTTTTATAAGTCCAGAAACCGGGTTTAAATGTTTTAATTTCCAAGCTTAGAAAAATGATGTATTGATCTTTTTTATTTTTATCCTCCACAAAGCGAACACTCATGGGATAATTATTTTTCCCCGTGATTTTGCCATACCGCGATTTATTGACCTAAATTCCAGAGACCTCGCATCGAATTGTATTAACAAGTGTAGTATAAATTGTGCTAGACTACCGTACATCATTGTTTTATTTACCGACTTTTAAGCGTGCTTGATTGATAAATTGGCACCGAAATGAAGATTGACCTGTGTAGGGGTCACGAATAATAATAATAATAAATGTAATGCGGAGAGTTCGGAGATATCACAAACGATATACGCACTGCGAGGTCAAAAAACTTTATACTACTACTACTCATATATATATATATATATATATATATATATATATATATATATATGTGTGTGTATCTATACACTTTTTTTGTTCATCGAAGCTTCAGCGTTCTATACGATTAATTTTAGTTTTGGGTCGCGGAGCTAAGAAAAGAACTGATGCCACCTGGCGGACCCACGCAGCTGGCTTCTCCCGCGTGCGGTTGTTCAACCCGCCGCTGTTCGAAACTTTTATTCCGATTTTTATTCAACAATTAGAATAACTATTATTTTTTTTATTTTGCAAAAAATGTTCAGTGGCTCGACTTTTTGTATTAGTTTGATCTTGTTCTTTTTTCCGTGAATGAGTGGGGCGCACGCGCCCTGCTACGTCCGACAGCCTGTTAACCTCGCGACCTTGACGACGGTTAAGGTCATTCAAGGGCATTTTGCTATACGAGCCATGAGGGAAAAAAATACTTTCCGTCTATTCGGATGACGAAGCGAGATCTCTAGATTCAGAATAATGATTTTCCTCCGTAATTTTATCCGAAGCAAGTCACATTCGTTCGATGAGATTTTTTTCCTTTTTTCGTTTCAGTCGAAGAAAAGATGGCCACGTTGAAGGAAAAACTTCTGAGCGTCGTGACGGAGCCCGTGGCTACAGGAAGAAATAAAATCACCGTAGTCGGCGTTGGACAAGTCGGCATGGCTTGCGCCTTCAGCATATTGACCAAGGTGAGATTTGTTTATTTATTATTGTTATTATTTTTATATTATTATTATTATTATTTGGATGCATTTTCATAATTTTTTTTCGCAATCTCCAGAGCGTTTCCAGCGACGTGGTGCTGATCGACGTAATGGAAGAGAAGCTCAAAGGCGAGATGCTGGATCTTCAGCACGGTAGTTCGTTCTTGAAGAACGCTCGCATAAACGCGAGCAGCGATTACGCCGCATCGGCAAATTCCAGTGTCTGCATCGTGACCGCCGGAGCCAGACAACGCGAGGGTGAAACGAGATTGGATCTCGTACAAAGAAACACCGACATATTCAAGGGAATAATTCCCCAACTGGTTAAATACAGCCCCAACACTATTCTCCTGATCGTCTCCAATCCGGTCGACATCCTCACTTACGTTGCGTGGAAATTGTCCGGTTTGCCGAAGAATCGCGTTATCGGTAGCGGAACCAATCTCGACTCTGCTCGCTTCCGATTCTTGCTTTCACAGAAACTGAACGTCGCACCGACCTCCTGTCACGGCTGGATCATCGGAGAACACGGTGACACCAGTGGTGAGTTTTTTAAATTCGAAACAGTATTTTTTTTTTTTTGCACGGAACAATTTTTAATTGTTTTTTTGTTTCGTATTTCCAGTTCCAGTCTGGTCAGGCGTGAATATCGCTGGCGTCCGCCTGCGCGATTTGGACGAGAACGTCGGCACCGATAAGGACAAGGAGAATTGGGGCGATCTTCACAATCAAGTTGTCCAGAGTGCGTACGAAGTGATAAAACTAAAAGGCTACACCTCCTGGGCAATTGGCCTCAGTATCGCGGATCTTGCGTCAGCCATTCTCAGAAACTCCAATCAAGTTCATGCCGTTTCTACTATGGTTTCCGTAAGTAATCGCCCGTCGAAATTCCATAGACTTACCACCCGAGATAAAAATATATTTCGGCTGTTTTCGGTTGTACCGATTGATGGTAAAAAAGAATTTGTCTCGTTACCGACTATCCGTAAATTAACGTCGAGCGAAGATAAGAGACATTTTTAATAATTATTTTGGTGTTATTTTCAGGGCCTTCACGGAATTTCTCAAGAAGTCTTCCTGTCTGTTCCCTGCACCCTCGGCGAGGAGGGTGTAACTTTCATCGTTCAGCAAAAGCTCACCGAAGAGGAGCGTCTCCTGCTTCAAAAATCCGCGACGACAATGGCCGACGTTCAAAACGGTCTCAAATTTTAAGAAAAATTTACACGTTGTAGCTCCAAAGTCTATTCGCACAATTATTGGTATCGTCGTTTGTGATCACGTTGAGTCGTCGTCGATTTTCCGATAATCGTATTTTTAGATTTACCGAAGTATTTTTTTACCGGTGCACAGAGAGTAAACAGTGACATTGCGGGGACGGAAAGAAGAATCGAAGTTCATGAAACGTTTAGACCTCATTCACCTTAGTGACTACTTTTACTTTCTACTATACGTCGTTTTTTTGTATGATGTCCTTTTTTTAATGAGCGTGTGCTAATAATTACTGCCGATACGATGTGTTGTATTTAATAATAATTTAAAGAAACGAAGTGTCGAGCGAGTATCCGTTGATCTGGTGCTACCTCGCCATACGTTAGGCTAAAACTGACATAAAAGTATTAAAATTTTGATGCTACTTAAATGAAACCACTCGATTGAATCACCGTGGAATTCACGCGCTTGCGTTTAAGTATAATTTATATAGATGTTTTAGGCCCTCGAAGGAAAATTGTGAAAGAAATAAGAGTCCGAAATAAATGTGTCTATGAGAGTTAACTGCAAATCGTCTTCATAATTTTACTTATCGTACATTCCCGTTTTTCTTAAATATAAAATGTAATACCGGGAAAAACGTAATTTCCAGTTCGAAAATCTAATTTTTCGACCGGTCAACAACTGCGCATCATTTTAGGGGTGGAAGATTTCTGTGACTCGACACTCTGAAGGACAGCGAGAGTCGGTAACCATGGAATCGTGTGACAACTGTTGCCAACCTCGATTTTTTTCAGACGTGTCGATCTGTCAACTGTTGAATCACGCAGGCATGGTTTCGCAAATTATTCGGAGGTAATGCTGTCATACGCTGATAAACATCCCGATGTAGCCGAGAAATGAGAACCGGATTCTCATCTCGGTGCTTCAAAGATGCGGATAGCAGTGATTCGATGGATTGGAAGTTTTCTCTCGTTTACTCCGTTAAAAATCGTTCCGTCGTCATCGGTCAAAAATTATTTCACGTCCGCACGATTCGGCGCCTTGCCACCGACGATTCTGAGGAAAATCTTCAACGCGGAGGGTCGGGGATCGACGAGAGTCCTAGATAAATCGGCGAGCAAGAAAGAGCCACAAAGAGCGGTCAGTTGCGAGTAAGCAAAAGCTGCCCCGATTACAAAAGGGGGTTCGAACGATTTTCAGCTGTGAACCGGAAGTGCTTTAATGTTAACATTTTTGCGTCATTATTTAGACCGCCGCCATGCCTGCCCGAAGATCTTTTGTGCAAAGTTGCGGATCCCACGAGGGACGGACTGGACAAAGTTACCATCGTGGGCGCCGGTATGGTAGGCGTCGCCTGTGCCAACGCCATTCTCTTTCAGGTACACAAAAAAGAGGTTTGCCTCGCTTTCCTTGATTAATTGACTTTTATTAAAAATGCGCTCCACGATGCGTTTAGAGAATCAGCAGCCACGTGGCGATCGTCGACGCTTTTCCGAAAAAGCTCGAAGGCGAGGGCATGGATTTTTCTCACGGCCTGACCTTCATGAATGATCCACACGTCGAGTACGATACAGGTAGAAAAAAAATATTACCGACCGTCGGTAATGTAGTTCGCGGAACAAAACTCATTCGAAGCATGCGAAATACCGCGCATGGTAATAAATACCGTGACCATAAGATATATCTATTACTCCGCAGATTTTTGTGTCTCGAGTAACTCGAGAGTGGTAATCGTAGCTGCGGGAGCTCGCCAGAAGAAGGGCGAGACGAGGCTCGATTTGGTTCAACGGAACACCGATATCTTCAAGAGTATCATACCACCTTTGGTCCAGTACAGTCCAAACGCCGTATTTCTCATAGTGGCAAATCCAGGTCCTAATTTTTTTCCTCGGTCATCCATTTTTTATCTTAAAAAAAAATAATCTATCAATTTTTTTTTCTCTTATATCAGTCGACATTTTGTCCTGGGTGACTTGGAAGGTGAGCGGTCTTCCGGTTCACCGAATAATCGGCAGCGGTTGCCACTTGGACACTGCGAGATTTCGTTACTTTATCGGGGAACGTATAGGCGTTGCGCCGAGCTCGGTTCAGGCATTGATAATAGGCGAACACGGCGAAAGTCAGGGTGAGTTAACGACGCGTTCACCGTGAACGCAGCTCGGAACCGGAAGTCGTCTAAAAACACGCAGCTCGACCGAATTACTACGAGACCCTTAATAGAGAAAGCGAGGTCACACGTTCGAAATACCGATCTGTGGAATTCTTTCTGTTTTACCGGCAGTGCCGTTGTGGTCCAGCGTCAACGTATCCGGTGTACTTCTTCGCGATATTCTTCCCAACATCGGGCTGGAAACAGACGTGGAGGAGTGGCACGAAATCTTCAAGGACGTTGTCAGAGCGTAGGCTTTTATTACAAAAAAAATCCACTTTCTTTTTTTGCTTTTTTATTTCTTACTCAATTTTTTATGCAGAGGACCAACAGTCCGATGTTTGAAGGGCTACTCGAACACTGCGGTCGGGCTCTCGGTAGCGGACATCACGAGAGACATCCTATGCAACAGTCAACGCGTTAAATCGGTGTCGACATTAGTCCAGGTCAGTTTTTTAAATTCATCGAAGAATGCACTAAAAAAAATTGCAAACAAAAAACGTATTTTATTATACCAAAATTTATTATGAACGTAAAATTTAATACAAGTTACTTAATTAAAAGGGTCACTACGGCATTTGCCACGAAATGTTTCTGTCCCTTCCGTGCACCATCGGGGAGAACGGAATAACACAAGTAATTAGAATGCGAATGACCGAGTACGAGAAGAAACAGCTTCAAACATCGGCGGACATTGTTCACAACATCCAAAAAAGTGTCAAGCCGTGAACCGATCGTTGCGACTTTGTAAAATACTCGTCCGAACTTCGGAATTATTGTCAATAAATGAAAGTGATCGTTTTCCGCAGTTCATTCTAGATTTTCCTACTTTTTATAAGAATAATAATAATAACATTGGAACAGCTCGCGCTACGGTGTTGCAGAAGCCGGTAAATATTATTCGACGAAGGATATACGGGTTATCGTGATGTCCTTGAAGCGGCGAAGGGTCTGGCAGTCGACCCGCAGTTTTGTCGCCTTGGTATCTCGTTGAGTTCGCAATGAAAAGCGAGTCAACGTTCCAAAAGCCCTGAACCAGACTGCCGACCGGCGACTTTTTTTTCAAACAAATTTCCAGGACTTCCCGCTTGACGAATGTATCATTAACGATACACTTCAAGGATCTATCTTACATTCACTATAAATTAATTCGGTGTGTGAAAGGCTTCGACAGTATTCGCCGATCTGTATTAAATAGCGATCGCGTGTTTGTTCACCTTTTCTGCAGACCGAATTTTTTGTTTTCTCGTTCGCGTGCGCAAAGTGCCCCCCCCCCTCCCCCCGCCCCGGATGATACGAGGTCGTAAATTCGCCCCAGGCTAGGCCGTGGCAAGGTGATCGACAGATGCCTATATCGGTCGCTAGATGGCGTGAGCGATCGCTTCAAAACGATTATCGCACCGGACCGTGTGATCGGTTCTCCAGCAATCGGACGTATCTCGTTTTGTGCCGTTGGAACATACGAATAGTGTGATATCGGTAAGCTACAGTAGAGTAGCGATTCGATCCACAGAAATCAAAATTGAAGATTCTATACCATAAAGAGAAAAAATGTTCCAGAAGCATATTTTCTCCTGTTTCTCTATACTATACTAACACCTGTTTCTCTAAAAGGTTAAATATGAATTTGCTACTGTGCAGGTAAAATATGCTACGACCTATCCGAAGTTCATTCAGAGTGTCCATTGTAAAACATTTTTTTTTATTGATACCATCTAAAGAAACACACCTAGATTTTAGATTGGCATGCAGTCAGGTCAGAAAAATTTCTTCCCCATTACGAAATCATCGGAACGAATGATCTATAAATCTATGATCTATGAACGAGAGATCGTCTCAGCAGATTATGTTTTTACATACCATGCATTTCAAAGAGTATCTTTCAGTAGCCAGATAATTATATTATCACAGCCCACACTTTTCGGAATTTTGATGGGCCCTTCCGACCATTTTTGAAAAAGAATAGTCAGCTGATCGTTTGGCTGATCAAGTTGTAAACAGTTTAGGTACAAAACCCTTGCAGTTTTATCTAGTTTGTCTCCAAATCGATCAATACAATACAAATAAATAGAAAATCGAACCTCGAGTATGCCGATCCGAACCCTCCGTCACTTCGGCCCACAGCGACTTGCGATGTCCCAGACTTCCGCGAACAGGTGTTAGGGGGCACGACACTTCCGAAGCACGGGCCTGCTCTGTTGAATCTCCCATGCGACGAAGCGGAGGGAGGGAGAAGGAGCCGTGCAGGTCTGGGCCCGTTCACCGTGGCTCCGTGCGGCAGTGGAGCTCAGTCAGTCAACGCGGTGAACGTCGGTCAGCCGGTCGCAGGGAACAACGTTCGGGTTCTCGATGTTTTATCATTAAACGAAATAATACGCGCTCGCGCGCGCGGCTGTATGGTGTAACCGATGACGAGGAGAGAAACACCAAGATCTTCCAGCCTCTCGAGCTGAAGATTGTCGAAAAAAAGAAAACAATACTTAACCGAACCGACAGGAGAGAACGAGACAACAACGAAACAGAAGAGAGACGAAAGTTCGGCGGGCCCGCCAGCGCAGGGCGAGCAGGGCGGTGCGCGCGCCGCGTGTGCGCGAGTGAACGAAGTTTCGTCTCTTTTTTTTCTACTTTCGAATCTTTTATCCTCGACGATTTTCCACAAGTCCCTCGAGGACTTTGGCCAATCGGCACGCTGCATCGCGACGAATTCGGAGACGGTAGGGGAAGGAAGGGGTGTGTCGCCTGGGCGACTCGTTCGACCGGGAAATGACTATATCCTACGCTAGCGAAGTGCCGAACGGATCCAGCTTTGGCTGTTTCTGGAGGATCCTCATAAAGTAAGTCACAATTTACTGGATAACAATTTTTTTTTAGTTGTTTCGCTATGTTCTTTTTCACTGTCGTGAGAAACGGCGGGACGTAATAATAGCGTTGACGAGACGTGGGTCGTTTGATTATGCAGAGGATCGAGTTGAGATTCTTTTATCCGCTGTGGGCCGTCGAGAGTGCGTTACTAATGTCAGGTGGGTTGGGTTTACGCCTCGATACCCGATGCTATTGTCCCCGGGGGGAGGGCTTAGCGACAGTGGCCAACGAGCAATGTTATCCGTGACTTTAATTCAGTGCCATAAAAAAATACTCGACGGGTTTGTTGTTGTGCGATGTTTTTTTGCACGTGAGCTTATTTAAGCATTTTAAAGGGAAGTTCGAGTTTTTACCGTTTTGTTTTCAACGCACACACAAAAAGGTTAAATTCGAACTTCGATTCGAATAGAAAAATCAGAAAGTGGTAGTCGGCGATTTTATTTCAGAGATATTTTATTCAATTTTCCACCGTAAATATTTTGCCCGATTCAACAGAGCGTTGAACGATTTTTCTACGGGAATTTTAGGACGCAAGACTTGGCAATCGGTTTTCACTTTTAGTCTCCTAGATGCAAATTTTCGATTGTATCGATTGATATTCGATTTTAAAAAATAGGTCATTGTATAAATGCTGTTTAGCATATTGTATGTTTAGCTCAACTCCATCGTCGATTCGCCGATCGGACCGATTAATAATTCGCGAATTCGTTTTCGGCTCTCGAGTCTAGCCGATGATAGATGACATGAGAGTATCGACGTACGAATAAACCTATACGTGTATGTATCGATGAACAAAAATTCGAACCGAGCTCGTAATTCACCCACGATCGGCAGAATGTGGGCGGTCATGTGCGAGACGAAGATATTGCGATATTGCGAGCACCGGCGATTGTTGTGCAACGTTACACTTCTAACTTTCGACTCGTAACTGAGTGTGTCTTGCTGGCAAGCTGTGTAGCTCCGGGACAGAGAACCACCGGAGTTTTGCCTCGCTTCTTATACTTATAAGTACATAGACAGCGCGCGCTGTTCGTCTGGCTTACGATACCCCTTGCCTGTCAGCGGCAAAAGCAACTGGCGAAGTCCTTGACAAAGGTTTCTCTCGGCGGAGCTCTGTCGGTGCAATGAAATCTCTGCGCTGTGACAATGTATATAAGGCATAAAATTCCATTTTTAAATAAATAATTAAAATAAAAAGCAACATTTTTTTATCTATACCATTTTCCAAACAGAAAATCTTCAGGACTCTTTTGGTTTTTATGGTTTTACCTGATCGGAAAAAAAAGATAACGATAAGCGGCAAAAGCAACTGGCGAAGTCCTTGACAAAGGTTTCTCTCGGCGGAGCTCTGTCGGTGCAATGAAATCTCTACACTGTGACAATATATATAAGGCATAAAATTCCATTTTTAAATAAATAATTAAAATAAAAAGAAGCAACATTTTTTTATCTGTACCATTTTCCAAACAGAAAATCTTCAGGACTCTACTTTTGGTTTTTATGTTTTTACCCGATTGGAAAAAAAAAGATAATGATAGGCAAACCAAATAGGCGTTGGTGGGATGAAAAATCTCGTTGAGATTCTTCAAATCTTTAGCTCTTTCTTCATACTTATCGCTTTCCCATTCTATACTGAACGTTTGGTCGAGTCATTCGGCAAACTGTAAAACGTGCGCGCCGTGGGCAGACCCGGGCGCGCATGCATATTCACGAAGTTCGCCGAATCCCCGATATAAGCGACGAGTGGTGTAAGCTACACGTAATTGACTTTGCGCCGTGGCCGGGCTCGATCTGCAGGCATTTTCCTCGTACCCGGTCCCGACACGCTCTACCCACTTGCGCATTGCGTTACCAAATGTATATTTAATAAATATGTATATACGAATTTCTTTTTTTTATTCATCTGTGAGAATTATGGTTAATCGCGCATGCGCAGTAAAAATCGTAGGTCAAATTCCTCGAAAGGAATGTCAAGGGCTTTTCGAATCAGTTCGAGGATCGTTCGGACGATACCGTTGATTCCCAGTTATGCCAAGCCGAGTAATTTAGAGAGTATTCGTACGGGATCCTCTCGCGATCGGTACGAATAGCTGTACAGATATATAGTCGTAAATCCGACCTCGAATAAAAATACTTTCCTTAATTTTTTCCCATTTGTTTAAACAAATATTTTTTTATATTAGCAAAAATCTAAAATGCACAATTCTTCGTGAATTTTGCACGCCGGTCGGATAAAACTTCGTATCGTTAATTTTAGATTTAAAAAATACGAAAATTGAACGACGAATTAATGTTCGTTCGTGTCTTTTGTGCGGAATTATATAGATGAATTTATAGAGTGTTGACTGCTCTATCAATTTTGTATACACATTATTCGCTTGGTGTGAAATTGATTGCTCGTGAAATTTATATTAGAGTTGCGCGTATCGGTGCTGCGAGTCGTGCGCGGCGCCTACGTTATTTTATGTACCGAGTTTACATGTGTATTCGCGGTTTATGGAAATTTCAATCAGCAGTCGGACAACCACCCGGTCCGAATCCTGTGTGGAATATTTGCGCACGCGGACACCTACACGAATACATATGGATCGTGCATCCTTGCGCGATGTCTCGTAATCGTGCATTATAATACAGTGGCAGTGCGAGTAATGGCGCGTGGAAGATGTAACGAGGATTTGATGAGAAGAGAAGATTGTCTGAGATACGGGTACGATATATGTAGCCTCGCTGAGATCACCGGCTTTCGATCCTTTCGCGAAAGGATGACCAGCTGTGATGTCAAATTAAACGAGATAGAGGAGATTCTTTAAGGGGGTTCGAATTGCGAAAATGAAAAGAACATATATATATAAAAATAAAATGGTACTAAAAAAATTAAAATAATGAAAAGATAATTTAGGGAGAAATTGTATAAACTGTGCTGGAAGAGCGAAAACACAAAAATTGAAACTCCAAATTGTAAGCAGAAAGCACTGCATAAATAGCATTGGCAATAAATTTATTTTACTACATGTAAGCCGGAAATTATTCCGATAACCTGCAGCTTGAATAAAAAAATTAACCTTGCGTTAAGAAAGAAAAAACCGGATGCTCTGAAGATTAGCTCGAAATTTGCAACTTCGCTCGACGACGGCTCATTTCATTCGTCGATGAACGCTCCAAGAGATTTCCGCAAAAAAATATTACGTCATAGATTCGTAAAGAACTATTTTAAAAAATTAGCAGGATCTTCGATCCGGGAAGATCTCGTGGCATAAATTCTGCGCGAAATCTTCCACGCTTTCCCGTCGCGCCTGTCGTCGCTGCAATGTAAAACACGACGTCCGATTACAAATAAAAGCACAAAAAAAAAAAACAAGAAAAAAAAAAGCAGAAAAAAAAAAAAAAAAAAAAAAAAAAAACAAAAAAAAACAAAAGATCGTTAACGAACGGCAGCGAATACGAAGGCAAACACTCGCCACTTGGCCTTTGGCAGCCGAGATCCGCGACTCTCGCGCTCTTTCCAACGGAGTTTCTCAAATCCTTCGATAGCATCGCGCTCCGTACGCTGCGCGCGTAAGTTCAAGCTGCAAGTGAAAGAAAGATATTGAAAGAAAAAAAAAGAAGAAAAAATAGAATTCTATGAATGAAGCGGAGTTTCTGCTTCGTTCTCTCGTCACTAATTAACGTCACGGTCGCTTTCACTCTACCGAGAAACAATTAATCCACGTTTACTTATGTGTTACGTCTGCGCAGCTACTTAAGGTGAATAAATGGAATACTTTTTTTGTTAAGTGGGGAAGAAGATTCAACACTCGGCCCAATAATGTTGCGAATCAAACAGCCAAAGACTGTTTCAGTGTAAATTTATTTTAGTGCAAATTTATAAATAAATATTTTGGTGAAAAATAATGAATGAAAAAAAATAATACCGACGGTCGGTATCGTCACTCGCACAAGTGGTCGGGAAACCCGCGTCCGTTTTTGCGCGAACAATGTCCGAGCGCGTTCGCTTCCCGATGGCAACGCCGCGAGACGGGACTCGCATCTGTTGCGCTCGCGTAAGCGAAAAGGAAAGAGCTTCACGTGCGAGCGATTCGCGCGCGTCTATAAATAAGACACTGCCTGGACGAGAATAGAAAATATTTTGCTCACCGATTTGCTCCAGCGGCGGGCCGGTGGTCGTTTAGAAACAGCCGGAGCTCTCGTTCCTTCGAGGAAAGTTCGGATCGACGAAGATAGTGGAAACCGCTTTGCCACGAGCCTCTCTCATGGACTACGACAACTTCCGGTTTATTCGCTCCGCGCCGACCGCTCGGTGGACGTTCTCCGGGAGAACGGAAGGGGCGCACCTTCCCCACACGTTTCACTGTTGATAGATAATTTATTAATAATCATAACATTCACGCTGAAAAAAAATCTTATTCTTTTCGACTTTTTTCGCACATTTGTATAATTCGAAATGATATTTATGTTATAAAAATAGAAGTTCAAGATAGATAGTATTTTATTTATTTTCCTACAAACAAGGTCCTATAAATAAGGTAAATAGATCGCTGGATTAAAAAAAACTTGTTATATTGGATACATTTTTTGTATATATACATATATTTTTTTTTTTATAAAAAAGTATAGTTGGAAGTATGATCGTTAGAATGGTGTATCGTATATGACACACATTTCACTCGTTACTCTCGTGGTCTGGGACATTCTAGTTGCGATGGAGGCACGCCGCGGTGACACGAGCTCTCCGACTGGCGAACGCAACGGTGCGTTGAGTACCCGAGAGTCCGTTCACACATAGCAGCTCTATAGTATCTACCTGCCTCCGCTTTGTGTATACGTATATATATACACGTCCAGTTATACTATAACTCTACCGTTCTATGCATATTCCCATACCGAATCGTCGAGAAACGCGAACGGGCTGACCTGGCTTCGCCTCGTCCCGTGCGCGGCGCGGCGCACGTGTCCACAGCTGATTCCACCAGTCGCACGGAGAGTTCAATCGCTCTTTCTTTTTTTTTTCTTTCTCATTCTCATTCACCTCAAACTTCCATTCAAACTCTCCACTACTGGCATAGTTCAGCCCACTCTTCAATTATATCGCCATTTACATATTCCAATCTTTTTTTTCTTTAATTGTTTGAGCATTTATGGCGTTGTGAGGGAACGGCTTAAAGAAATAGGAATTTTTTTCGTTTTTTTATTTTGATGAAGAAATTTGTTTTTTTTTTCGCAACAGCTGGGGACATAGATTTTTTTCGACTGTTGAATTCTTTATGAGAGGAAGGTTGACGGACAGCCGTCCTTGTCCTCGAGAATTCGCTATGGTAATTTTTTTCAGGGCCTCTTCCTGGATCCTCGTAAAATTTCAATAGACCGCCTGCCCCTCCGTTCACTGTAGATTATATTCAATTCGAGGCTTTGCAAAACAAATCGACTTTGAAGTTTATCATTTCGGACGCAAGCCAGCGAACCGGTGTCCTCGAATCCGTCCTGTGTTTTTATTCAACCTTCGTCACTTCTGCGCTCGAACAAAAAACAAAACTGTCTTATATATGTGTATTTTCGAAACTCGTTTGTTTGTTGTGCCAATTTGAAAGAATTTATAGAGTCCTCCTAGGGCCTCCCATATGTCCTGATTATTCCCCTTACGACCCTCCAGTCTAGGCCGTAATAACTATTTAACGGTAAGTACGCCACTTCCGGTCTGGAAAATTCATTTTGCGACCGGAAGTGACGTCACACCAGAAATACGCCACTTCCGATTTGAAAATCTCATTTTTTAACCAGAAGTGACCTAGGGGGAGAGCGGGGCAAAATGGCACAGCGGGGCAAAACGGGACAGTGATCGCTAAATTTAATTTTCCAATAATTTTTGGATGTCCCATTTTGTCCCAACGATACATCCGGATTTTCAAACCCGTTTGGCTCCGTGTACCACCTTCGCCACCATCCAAAAATTATTGGAAAATTGCTTTTTGTCTCGTAATCCCGTTTTGCCCCACTGTGCCATTTTGCCCCGCTCTCCCCTACTTCCGGTGTGACGTCACTTACGGTCGAAAAATGAGATTAATTCAGCGGAGTAGTGAGCATTAGACGCGGGAAGTGAAGCAATTTTAACTCGTTCATTCATAGGTAGGTATCCGAATCGTTCTTCCATACACCCAAAACTTGAAGTTCGACAGCTGATTTGCAATATATATGTGTACATATGCACACACGTATGTATACATATGTATGCGGCCGTAGAGTAACATCGCGACGAGGGGCAACGTGAAATTTGAACGCTGTACACGCTCGATCGTTCACTCGCGCACGCACGGACGATTCGTAACGCGACGTACACACCAAAACTCGTTTTCTCTTCCGCGGACGAGACGGCACGAAAAGTTTCCATTGGTCCTTGATCGAGCGAGACAGGTAGGTATATATATGTATAGTTATGTCCAGACGGAAGAAGAGAAAGAAAGCAATTATTGCTGGAAGTTTGCATGGAGTTTCGCGGTTTAAACGCCGATATAAGCGGGGGCGCAATTTTTTTTTTTTTTTTTTGCTTGCCAAACCATCGGCGCCGACGCGTCTGTCCAGCCACATCGAGCTACTCGCTCGACTGCAATGCAACGCTTCACCTAAAACTCAGTTTTATTTCTTCCTCGCCAGAAAGTTGAGATAATTTTTTTTTTTTATTTTGCGAGCCAACAATTTTTATTTTTTTCTTATTTCCATCGTATTAAAAAAAATTAGTAAACATGTTTTGACATAAAAAATCAATTTTTACAGTTAGTCCTTAATCTTCACAATCGGTTCGATCTCACAGCAAAAACGATAGCACGTTTTTTTATCATCTAGTTTTTTTTTCCAACAGCAAAGTCCGTCCGGTTTCTCGGACTCGGCGACTCATCTCGACGATTTTCGTGGAAGAGGAGTCGCATAATCGTTATCGAATAGCGAAATAGTACGAGAAACGCCGGCCTGCCATCGCTCCTCGAAGCGTGACCGACGGCTGCTGCCTCTCCGGCGCTGTTATGCAACGTTTTTCATACCCACGCGCTGACCTTGCCTCGTTTCGCACTCGTGAATTATCTTCTGCTTCGAAACTCTCTCGCGAGTTCGCGAGTTTGGCTTTTTGCTCGATTACACGGTCTTGCGCGATTGTGCGGAATGGAAGGATGAAGAAGTTCGGTCGAAGGAAGAATATGATCGATGCATTTTCCTCGAAACCATCTTCAACAGACGAACAGCTGTTCCTCTCGATTTTCAAGACTTCAGCAGTGTTCCAACATTTTTTCAGCCGTGAAAAAACCATATTTGTATTTTTCCGATTTTTGTTTTTTGAACCACTTAAGAAAGTTCAACTTAAAAAAACTATTTTCCTCGACAACCTTAGACCTTTCGATGATCATGAATTGCGCGTCCCAAAAATTAGGAAGCAAATTTCCCGATTAACGAAAAGTTTATGGTGATTAAAAAATAAAATAAAAAAAATTTAACAGCGGTCACTTCAAGTCTCGATAATTATCGTAAAAGCATACACATTCTTTTTTTTTGCAACAGCGTTCTTGAAGATTCGCCGATCAACTCCCGCATACAGAGGAGGCAATCAAGTAATCGAGGAATTACTTCCGATCGTGCGGGCCTTCATAAATCTCAGACTCTCAATGTCATGCATCTTTGACGGTTTCCACCGCAATTCCCTGAGCGTCGAGAGTTATTAGTTCGTTAATTAGATTAATTACCGAGACGCCTGTGTAATGTTCGCCGAAGGTTTGGCGGTCGCCATTGAACGACAGATAATAATCGCTGCAGCCGCGAGAAGACAATAAAGTATGCGCTTGTCAAAATAAATGAAAATAAATTTAAAAAGGAAATCGTCCACATTGGCGAATTCCAGGATGAAACTAAGGCTTCGGAGATGTTTATCTTTATTAAATATTTTTTCGTCATAAATCTCAATGTTTCGAGATTGACCTCTGTCGAAGAGCAGGAAACCGAACGAGGTCGCGATCTTCGAGGCTGCGATTCCTCTCGGTCGATTCAACCTCACAGGTGAGAATCAGACGGAAAAGATTTTCATTGAAAAATAAAACAAATTCATCTTTCTCGATCAATGTTTTTATTTTTAATAATAATAATCTTCCGGCGTTCTCGCTTCCTCATGAAGGAAGGTTTGTCGTCGTAATTTTTGTTTATTTTAATTTTAATGTTAACTCACATGTGTCTGAAAATAGAGTAATTTATGAAAAAGGGTTCGAGATATTAAAATCTGGGTAATATATAATGGGGTTTTTTTTCGCGAATTTTAATAATCGACACGAACGTGCGCGTTCGATGCGTTGCAAGACATGCCCGAGCGACCGATCCACGTATAACACGCACCTGAAACGCATAACAACGCTCGTGCAAGCGAGCGGTTGCTCGGGTATATTGGAACTCGGGTGGAACGCGTGAAACACAAGGCTGCCTCGTAACCGTGTCACTGTCGTCGCAGTCTGGCTCGTTTGATCGATCGGCAATAATAAAGCTCGATACCGGCCTCATCGATATGTAAGACGTTCGCCCAAATCCTAATCGTTGCGACAGTGTAATTCAATTATTTGTTTCACGGCCCTCGCGAGCTCGAGCTGCGACCGAACGGGCTTAATCCTCAGCGCGCAAAGTAGCGACCGTTATCAATCGTTGCCTAAAAAAAAAAAAATGTTGCCTTGTAACTCGTAACTAAAAATTCACATCAGCTGTCGCCCGTCATTTGCACGCAGCATCTCTCTCACCTCTTCCGCAGGCAACAGCGAGAATAACAATAAATCGCGCGGATCAGAAGCTCGGGAAGATGCCGAAGAGGAAGTGGTGTCTTCGTGTCCGCGTTGAGAATAAATTAAAAATAAAGAGAAATAAAAAAATAAAAAAAATGCATTTGCATAGAAGTCTCGCAGCGATAGCGATCAAAATATGAGAGAATGGGAGAGCAAGAAAAAAACAAACAAGAGGTCCGAGCTAACGACTCATCCCGGTCGTAATCCAATTAAAAGACCGGAAATTCATTGTTTTCAGCGTTCCCTTGTTCTTTTTTCTTATTTGTTTCCCCTGCGAGCCGGCTCGATTGGCAGAGCCGAAGCGCTCGCTCGATGTTGGTCAATGTTTTTCCCACCATTGAGGTTTTTTTTTCATCATATTATGATTGAAAAATCCATGAATGAAGATGCTATTGACGATTCGCCGGATCTCAGGCGTATACGATAACGCAAATTTTACGCGTGTGGGTTGAATGGGTCGTATGCAAACGATGGCTTCGCGCGTTTACCCTCGTTATTAGCACCTAGAGAAGTAACGGGGCTCACCTGCTGCGCTGTATATTGTACACAGGATGCAGCATGTGGAGTATGTGCAAGAAGTATTCTTCGCGTGCATTTCACCCATTGCAACGGGAATTAATAGTCAACGGATTTCTTAGAAATCGAAGAAGCATAAAGAATTTTTATGCAATAGAAATGCAGTAGTTTAAATCAATATTTTTTTTTTAGTTCTACACTACCCGAAAGAAATCTTATTTGACGATCGACGTGCTAATAAATATCTACCAGAACTTAAAGAAAAATCATCTGTCTCAAAAAATGATTTATTTAATTAATTAATAAAATTAAATAAATATTTATTTTTATTAATTAAATCTTTATCTGAATTATAAAAATATGTAGTTCAATTAATTAAATATGTATTAGAGGAATACAATTAAATAATTTTTCTGAGTTCGCAAGCGAATGAACTGATTATAAAGTTGATTCGTTAGGATTAATTCTCACGAAGTAAATACTGGGCTGAGGGGAAGTTTTAAAGCGCACATTGTGCGTTTTGGCGTGTAAGAACCCCGAAAGTTTGAATGTCGTCTAGGAAGTTCGCGTCTGTGCTCCGAGATATACGGTGTTTTATCTACGTCGATAAAATGACGATGCCAATGATTACTGCGCCGTTACGAGGTATGAAACGAGGCTTGGTGCGCAGTCTGCACCGAATACGGCGAGAGCCACACGAGCGGGTTAATAAATAGAGTGTACGGAGGGGAGAGGAAACAGGCACACAACGTTTTCGCACAGACGTCATTGGCGATGTACGATATCGAGGGAACGGGCCGAAGAGAATCGAGCGGTGCGCCGACCTCTAACAGCCGTCAGCCTTTAGACGATCCCGAGATGATTCGTCCCGTCTGTCTCGATCTCCGTTTATGGATCCTCGATCCGTTAACTCTTCGTCTCGGTACTCTACTCACTCGTTCTATTTTTTTATTCTTAGACCTCGTCTCGTTTACCGTAAAAATGGTCGTAAAAAAAAAACTAAAAGAACAACGTGAAGAGAGAAGATTTTTTTATCCTTACCGAGACGGGCGTATAGGAAGAAAAAAAAATGGTATTTTTTTCTCACCACTCACTTGTTTCTTTTTTTTTCTTGAACCTCTCGTTAACCGCAAAAATGGGCGTTTAAGTATGCGATTGAAAAAATCTAAAACATCAATGTGGAGAGAAGTTTTTTTTATTTTCAGTGAGACGGAAATATAGAAAAAAATAAATTGGTAATATTTATAGGTATTCTCGTGGATGAAAACTACTGTTAAAAGATATTACGATTGCTACAGATACATTTTTTTACTAACCTAAATATGTACTGGAATGAACAATTAAGTCTTCTTGTAGATAGAAAAAATAAAGACAGAATAAAATTGAAGTGTCAGATTGATTTTTTTTTTTGTTCTCGAGTGAAATGTTTGAGCCGTAGAAATGCATCGAGTGGGTAGACGAGAGAGTCATCGACGAGTGATCCCGTGGCGTCGAGTCCTTGACGGGCCTTGCCCGATGAACCGTTAGCTTTGCGCAAGTAACCCAGCACTCGGCGGGGCTCTAAACTCTTACTTCTCGATCGTCGTCTCGGATCTTTTTGTTATTCTCGTTTCTTCTCGTTGCCCCTCGTCCGAGACTGTTGCCGGTTGTCATTAGTAGCTCGTAGGGCCTGTGGCTTCGTTCAATGATGACTACGCACTATACGGAATCTTCTATCGATCATCTTTTGACGTGGACGGAAGAAATTTCTGGCCCGGATGAAAATGACCTCAAATTTTAGGTTGAATGCATTTAAATTTTTTTTTTTTTTTTTTTTCATGGCCCAAATTTGTAAACGAAATCATAAAATGTTCGCATCGTTGCAATAACCTTAGTCTAAGAACAACTTAATTCAACGTAAAAAAGAAAAAAGTGCGCACGATCCTTGAACTCGCATAGGTGTTAAATTCGATTCACTTATTTGATGACGAATCGCTGTAGTTGACGGCGGCTCAAATATTGCCGACAAATTTAACGACTTATTGCGTGAATCGAAAGGAGCGTGCATGCGAGCGGAAAACGTGGAAACAAGTTGATTCGTTACAGCGTAGCACCGCGGGCGCGTGACTCACGTTTCAGCAATATTTTGCATTCTGAAGCGATACGGACGTGCCGGTAAGAGTTTTATCCGCGGCTCGACACTTCCTAATCCGACGGGAAGCTCTCTTTACATCCCATGAGTTTCATTACTTCGATTTATTCCGTTGAAATTGTACGGTTTATATACTACTTAATCCGTACAATAATCGATGAATTTCCAAAAATTTGAACCACCTTGATTTTTGTGCAAATAATTTGTAGCACTTGACACAAAGATTTTACTTCGCCGACACTCTGTAAGAATTTAATAAACGATTTTTAAACTCCGCAAACTAAAGAATCGTTTTTTATGCGAAAACATTTTTAGAGGGACTTGTATATGAAAAGTGGCTTCACAAAGCGGTGCAGTCAAAGTCCCTTCGGGCAAAAAAATGAGCAAGATATTGACAATGATATCGGTTAAGATATTCAGAAAGATATGGACCAAGGTATTCAAAAAGATATCGGATGAGATATTTGAAAAAAATTCAAGCCGCTACTCAAAAAGATATCGAGCGGGATATGCAGAAAGATATCGAGCAAGGTAATCAAAAAGATGCCGAGCGAGATATTCAGAAGAATATCGAGCAAAGTACTCGAACAGATATCGAGTGAGATATTTAGAAAAATACCGAGCAAAGTACTCGAACAGATATCGAGTGAGATATTTAGAAAAATACCGATCAAGGTACTCAAACAGATATCGAGTGAAATATTTAGAAAAATATCGATCAAGGTACTCAACCAGATATCGAGCGAAATATTTAGAAAAAATATCGATCAAGATACTCAAACAGATGTCGAGCGAGATATTCAGAAAAATATCGAGCGTGATATTCAGCAGCATATCGAGCAAGATCAAGGAACAAGATGTCATGACCTACGAGCAGAAAAAAGTCTATCATAAAAGCATAGGGTAAAAGTGGGGAATATGACCCGGTCCATATATCATTGATTTACGTGTTAATCGAGGTGGGCCATATTCACCACTTTTACCCTACCTCCGAACTTGACCCAAAAAAATCATTTTTGATAATTGAAAACGGAACTTTTCCTTTTTTTATTAACCGTTGGTGATTGCAACTACGATTAGTTGAATCGTACTGTACGATCTTCTGTTAGTCGAATACACACGGAGTCCATACACTCGTCCCGGAAACCAGTTCCAACGTCGACACCGTCGCCATCACGGCAGCAAAGAATCCGCCCGAGCGGTGGGAGGGCGACAAAAAAAAGCGAAAATATCTCGTCAAAGAAAAATCCACACTCGTGGAAATACCTGCGGCGACGTTCGCGTGAATAATTATCGGCATACGCATTAATACCGAGTTGGCATTCACGCGACCGCCACTTACGACCAATCAATATTGAATTGCGTTCTATCAGTATCCATAGTTTGGTACTTTGTAATTTCAACGGCTAACGTCTCTCTAATTATTAGTTCAGATCTTCTAACGCTAATTGAATTTTGTATATGTTCTTTTACCTTCTTTATCAAAGTAGATCTGCGATCTAATTATCGCGTCAACAAAAAAGCTGTTTAAGTATGAAATTTGCAACTTTGTGTCATCGTTCCAATTACAATAAAAATAAATAAAAAAATGTCCTTAATTTATTTCCTGAAACGATAAACAACTTGTGCGATAGGACGAGCAACAAGTTGAATCTGTTTAGATTGTTAAAGAATTCTGAGGTGGGAAGGACTTCCGATAGGTCAATCGCATGCAAATGGCCGCGAAATTACGAGCGGGCAGGGAGGGAGTGACGTCCCTGCCTCAAGCTACGCAAGGCTTTTTCTCAATCGGTCGGCCAGCTCGATCGCCGATCAGGAGTTAGCGATCGAGGAGTTCGCGATCGGAAAAGTTGAAATCCCCAAGGTCATAAACGCCTTTGCCTTCTCCTCGTCACTGTACGCTCGTTATCACTTCACTGACAGCGGTCGCGTGTCTCTCGGCCGAAGTTAGCAAACGCACGATTCTCTTCGTGTACGTAGATTAAGGAATTCTCGACGTTGGTTGAGGAGAGTGCGTTAACGCGTGAAAATGCAACGGCGATGCCTCCCACCGTGACCCACTGACATACTAACGAAACGTTAAACCTTCCCGCCCGAAACGTCGCCTCGAAGCGTTTCAGGATCTTCGATATGTTACCTCGCTATGAAGGATTAAAAAAAAATTGTTCCATATTTTATCTTTTTCTCGATCCATTATCGGCGAGAACTTAAAGGATTTTGCCTCGGACATCAATTCTGATAATAAAAAAAAATCATTTTTGCATTATATCATTTTTTGATTTTTGTGAGGCACAAAGTGTTCTAAATTTAACGTGTACGGAAAAAAATAATATGTGCTACAAACTTTAAATTTTGACGGTTCCTGGTAGTAATTTGTGTGTCAATCGATTATGGGGAATCGAAAGTATATGTTCGAACGCAACCGTGGTACCGAGAAACGAGAATGATCTGGAGCCAGGCGAGCAGTTCCAGGGATCGATCTCGCTTTCTTGTGAATCATCGCTTATATTATCATCGCTCATGTGTACTCAAGTGTTTATGGCTGCGGTGAGAAAAAAAACCGGTCGTAAAACCCAAAAATATATATGTATCTCTCTCATTTGTATGAATCCATATCGAAACTGTTCGATTTCCGGCTCTAACTACCTTTGCATACTATTGTCCGCTCGTCCGATGCGCGCTTTGGAATTTCGTTCGAAATTTCGAAACGCTTCGCGCCAGCGAGAACTTTCACCGATTTCGAGACGGGCTTTTTTCCTTTTCATGTACGCGAGATTTCGAGTCACGTGGCCGACGATAATTTCTCCATTCTGATCGCCAAATTTTCTTTGTCAGCGCAATTTTTTTTAATATCTCGAATTTTTTGTTTTGTTTTATTTTTTTCACGCAACAACGTTATTCGTGAATGGCGTGATATTACATAATATAATGTAATTGACCGTACCGGCATGTATGTAAGTGCCGGCTTTATTTTCGATACGAGATCGCTGTACTCTGATCAAAACCCGGAGATCTGCAAATACACCGGATATCCGGCAAGCGTCGTTCTTCCGCCACGATTTTACTGTATAAACATATGACCCACTCTGAAATTTTCCTGGAAACCATTACCGCCGAACTGTACATTTCTCTCGCAATATTTACGCGATAACGAGCACTTTTTTATTTGCTCCCAAAGGAAACCGTTTCTTTTGTCAATTAAATCTATTAAGGTAGTACTAGCACAATGACTGACGCCGCCTAAGTTCGAGAGAAAAAAGACAAAGATTACAAACACATCTGAATGAGAAAAAAATCTGAAAAAATTCTAACATAAAAGGTGCTGAAAAGATTGTTTGTGCATAATAATAATTTCAGAATGTTCATAACAAATTACTGAAAAAAAATTGTGCAACAAATTACCCGGTAATCAATTTTTTTTTTATTACGAAAATGATTTGTTAATTTTTCGGAATATGTATGATTTTTTTCCGAATTTTATCTAATACTTGAAAATTACGATTTTAAACAAATTTTAACATAAAGGAAATGAATAACATTTTGGGATCATTATTACGGAGGAACAATCTTATCAGCATCTTCCATATGCTTGATTTTTTTCAGATTTTTATCCGATCGAGAAGTGTTTGTAATTCTCTTTTATTCCTTTCAAACTTAGG
>JAPYZD010000240.1:0-43986 GCA_030522725.1 Ichneumoninae sp. B BG-2022a | reverse complement strand
AACAACGGCAGTCTTCGTGACAAGAAAGAAATTTAACAATCGGAGACCAGATCGATAGAAGGATGGTGAATTTATAACGGTTGGAAATTAGAACGAAAATTGTGTGAGGAAGTGGCGTGGAGCGATTTTATAATCTTTCACCCTCTCGTCGAGACTCGATTAACCTTAACGGCAATGCCGCGGATGAATGCGTTTTTCCCAGCATGCGAAATATCGGACAACATCGTTGGACTCACCTTTCCCTGTATCACGTTGTAGAAATCATTTCTTAGATTTTCCACAAACATGTTTCCACTGTTTTACGTCATGTAAGCGAATTCTCTTACTTAATCCTAGAGACGATCAGTTTGCCTGCGGGACAACATCCATTGCCGCGCGAAAATGCGACAGTTAAACGACGCCAGCGCGGTCAACGGCGATCCTTATTCCCTCGCCTACGAGTAATCGACGACTATATAAATATTTTTCGCCGTGTTAAGAAATTAAAAAATAAACCCGAGGGTGTCACGAATTGACGACAAATGTTGACGACCTTGCGAGATATTTTTTTCTACACACCCACGTTCACCGGTCGTGTGCTTTATCTTGATTAAATTTAAAAATCATTCGACGCAAATACGAATTGATTTTAGTACGAAATAATCACTGGAGAGGGCGACTAAGATTCGAGGCTTTAAAAAATAAAAAAACAAAAGTCGAACGTCAACATTAACCTCGCGTGAAAACACGTGGATGCTCCGAATTGTTTAATGTGTCAACATTCTTTTGTTGTTATCGAACAATGTCGAGAAGACCGGAGCATCTTGCACCCCCGGAAGTGGTATGGATCATTAAATTTTTGGAATCGGCTATAACCAGTTGTTGAATATTCATAACCTCCGAAACTCGAAATTTACTTGTGATATCGTTTGTTGTTCGCAGTTTTACAATGAGGACGAAGCTAGAAAGTACACGCAGAAGTATGTAGACTTAAATTTATTCATTCATTCATTATTAATTAATTCATTTATTTATGAAATTCCCAGGACGAACCTTTTTTACAAAAATGTACAGTGTGTGAGGGTGATTGCATGTAGTAATTAACAACTAATAATGTACACAGAACCATTGCATGATTACGCCATCAGAATCAATGTAAAGTGGAAAATAGATACAAAATAAAAACAGGAAAAAGAAACTTCTCGATACAAACTTTTTGAATACATACTTTAGTATTTTTTTATTAACCATTATTTTATTTTTATGTATAACGGTGTGATTAATAATGCTGGCTAAGAGTTTTCTTCTGCATCCACCATTATTGGTATAAAAATGATTTCAACATCGATTCTACTGATATCACTCACTAATAATTAATAAGAGGATTACATTTCTTTCTAAACAATTTAAAAAATGTCTCCACAAATTAGTTTTCATTTTACTATCAACACTCAATAATTTCACAAGTAAAAATTAATTGCAATCAATTATAAATTTATCGAAGCACAAAGCATAAATACATGCATAAATTCATAAATATAAGTTAAGCAATAATTAAATTAAGCAACAGATTAAAAAGTTTTAAAAATTTTAAATACTTTAAATAATTTAATATATAATGAAAAAGAATCTGACTTAATGAAACGTTATATGTTGATTGAAATGAAATATTTTTATATTTTTTTAACTGTATTTGAACAAACCGATTGCTCCAATGGATTTTTTTTATTTGTTTTCAGTTCTCGGATGATGGACATTCAAGTTCAGATGTGCGAGCGTGCCATAGAGCTTCTTCTACTTCCCGACGATGTTCCCTGTCTTCTCTTGGACCTTGGCTGCGGCTCGGGGCTGAGCGGTAGCGTCCTGGAAGAGCAAGGGCACGTCTGGGTCGGAACCGACATCTCCGCCGCGATGCTGAGTAAGAATCGAAGGAGCTTCTTACCCGAGACTCTAAATCTATTATAACGAAATTTCATTGCAGGCGTTGCCCTCGAACGCGAAGTCGAAGGTGACTTGATTCTCAGCGACATGGGACAGGGAATGCCCTTCAAAGCCGGAAGTTTCGACGGCGCGGTCAGCATTTCCGCCCTACAGTGGCTCTGTAACGCCGACAAATCGTCACACAATCCCGTTAAAAGATTGCACGCATTTTTCTCAACCCTGTTCGCGTGTCTGTCGCGAAGCGCCCGGGCGGTGTTTCAATTCTACCCGGAAAATAGCGACCAGATCGAATTGGTCACGACCCAAGCTACCAAAGCCGGATTCTACGGCGGTATCGTCGTGGATTTTCCCAACAGTACGAAAGCCAAGAAATTCTTTTTGGTACTCATGACTGGCGGTTCGATGCCGCTGCCCAAAGCTCTCGGCACCGAGAGCGATGGCTCGACCGTTAATTACACGTCCAAACGGCAAGTTTTTAATCTCTTCTATATTAAAATTTTCTTTTTTACTTTTTTATCACATATGAAGAACGTAAGAAAAAATAGTTAAAAAAAATGTATTGAATAATTTTTACAACACCTGAGAAAGTATAGAGATTATAAATGAATATTTTTTTGTTTCCTCGTGCAGGGAACACATGAAAAAAGCTCGTGGGAAGCCTCTGAAGAAGAGCCGCGAGTGGATACTCGAGAAAAAGGAACGGAGACGAAGGCAGGGCAAGGACACCCGAGAAAATTCGAAATTTACCGGACGAAAGAGGAGCGGTCGATTTTGAATACCGAAAGTCTCGCATACTGTTTGTAAAGTGTTTTTCATTGTAAATATTTTCTTACAACGCACATCAATAAATCGCGTCATACGAAATTCGTTTGAACGACTGGAATAGTTTTCTAATGTTATTTTATTTTTTCTATTTACAATAGTGAGAAAATGCGTGATTATGGACTATATCATAATTGGCTTCCGTTTGAAATTGTACCTTTAGTCCGCGACGAGAAACATCGAAATGCTTTTGTGGATCGGTTGAGGCACAGTCGCTCGGAGTTCTTCTCTGTCCAGCCACTGATGATTGACCGTCTCGGGAATGCTGCCCTCCACATATTTCGCGAGATAGTAGAAAACCTTTGCCCCGTAACTGCCCTTTTCTCTTATGGCTTTCGGGTACACGTACTTGTAGAAACCCATCGGCGCGTTGCCGTAGATTCTTGCATTCAAGTCTTTGCCGCACGTTTCTTTCAATACTCGTTCCGCAGCCTGTGCATAAGACAGATTAAAAAATAAAATGATTAGACACTAGTACAGAAAAGTTAAAAATTGGTTTTATCTGTTTTTGCCTTTCACCTGTCTCATAGTTTCCCCGTCCGCTCTGTTGCCCTGCGGAGGTAGCCAGAAACTCTCCTCTCCAATTTTCTGCTCCACAAGCAGGAGAAGAGGGCTGTCCAACTTTCGCTCCAACGAATTTTTTATATTTTTCTTGTCAGCTTCCGTAACTCTGGGCGCAAACTCGAATGCCGCTAACTCGACGTCGCCTGCATCCTCCAAGTCCTGGGCTGTCTGGGTGATGGCCAAGTCTATATCTATGTCGAGCATACCCTTCTTGAACATCAACTGCTGCTGCTTGTCCAGCTCATCCTTCAATTCATGGTCGGATTTCATACTGTCCTCGTATTCTATCTCGCCTAGCATCTGCTGAAACTTGGACTCTAGCTCCGTCATGGGTCTCGTCGTCACCGGATGACGCTCCAGACAAACCGCGCTGAGCAAGTCCCACTTGTGCTTGTTCGCAACTTTGGTACTCTCCAAACGCACATTTTGCCTCAAGAGAGCTTAGAAAAATGTAAGAAATAACTGTTGTCAATTCATTTTGTTTCTTAATAATAAGGATCCAGTGTTTACGAAATTTTCAAATCTTCATTATAAAATTATGCAATTATGCAATTGGCATAATAATGGTTCTTAATTCATTTTACTTTTTCAAATAAGTATCTGGTGTTTATCAATTTTTCATCGAGTAGCTTAATCTTAAACGAAAATTCTGCACGACCGAAAAGGTAGGAGTGTAAGATTGAACCCTTTTAAATCGAGTTTCGAAAACATGCAAACTCGTATAAAGAGACAAGAGACAGTGTCAAAGAATGTACTGTTGAACGGTTGAATTAGCGATAACTTTAACGAGAAACTAACCTCAAACATTTCTGTGCGATTATGAGAATAAAAAACTCTAAATAAAACGATATAACATGACGAAAAGGTACACTCACCTGACAGATTATTCAGAGACTTCGTCGAGGACAATTTCAGCGACTGTTTAAACATTTTTAAGTGAAGAAAAGCCTTGATATCACGTACCTAACCTACACAGGTTTTTCGATGTTTAATTCCGGCGCTCGATGGTGAATTCAACGAGGTTTTTGTTTTCTAAATAAAATGATAGGTAAGAAAAGTTATTTTTCTTTCATGCGGAAAGTAATTGTTGAATGTTACGTCGAACAAAAGTTATTATATTGTTGTTAAACGGACAAGAAAAACAACTGCACTCCCGACGGAGGAAGCTTAGCCAGTTCGATCTATCGATTTACGGTTGTACCCAAGAGAGCAACAAGTACTGCAACTTTACACTTATTTAACATACTTGGTAAATCCCTTCAACCCAATTCGCAATGATAAATATTCAGTGAATAAACTAATTTACAAATCAAGCGAGTTGAATTAATTATAAAAGTTAGGTAGTTATTAAATCACCACCGTTAAAATATTGTTTGCTGCTCCGGTTACTTTACCGGTTATTTAGTTTCATATAAGTAACGGCCCAAAAAGCCGACGGCAGTTTTGTCGGCCAACAAAAACGGACGATTTATATTAAAGTTGCTGGCAACTTAATTACGGCTAACATTGATTAAACGTTCTCATAACTGACTGCTAACATCCGAGCGAATTAATTATCTATGCGATAAACAAAAGGACAAACGAAAGGAAAACTCATATCCATTTGCGTCTACGAAATGTTCGTGGATTCATTTGAAAAACACCCTTTAGTTACAACACCTTGGCATTCGTAGTGGGCACAAGCAATCGTATGCACAGTCGACGTGTATTTGAACATTGAATACCGCAAAATTGGAGACGTCAATGTTATACATATTTAATATACATTCTCCCATCCCGTGACTTTGGAAAATATAATGTTATAATATATTTATAATGTATATTGAATTCTAGTGGCAAAGATAAAAACTTAACGCAACGGTGGACCAATCAATTTTTTGTTGTTTTTTCACGCTTTTTCACACTTCGTTGGGAGGTACGAATCGAATATTATTGTCCCGGACGCGATTCTTCTCGAGCTCATCATAAGATGAGATCTTTCAGCTGCTTCGTTAAACTATCCTCGGTCTTGATCTTGTCCAACTGATTCTTTTCGAGCTGTTCGCCAGCTGCCAATTTTTCCTTCAACTTCGATATTTGATCCAATTTCTGTAAGGAAGAAGAAAACGAACGTTAATTTTTCGACCGCCTTTGCCTATCGTCTTGTATTTTATTGGAACGGTCACTTGCGCTTTGTATTTTCTTGATCATCCTCTTCTTCTCCGGATCGTCGGTGAGATCGCAATTGACGAGTGCAGCGGTGGATGGACTTTTGGTCGAAGGATTGTTCACTCGACCGTTAGTAGCGCCGGCGTCGTTGGCTGGTTCGGCCGCAGCTTCCAACTCCTTTTTCGCTTTTTTAGCTTCACGCTTCTTTTTCGCTTTTACCGCAGCCTTGGACGGAGCAGCTGCAATAATTTAGTAAACGAAAGGATTACAATTGATCAAATTATCGAATTATAATTGATTACATGAACGGATTATATATAATATAAATAGACTGTTCGACAGTGTTTAATTCAATCGGTTTTTTTTACCTGGGGCTTTCGTCGGTGTGTCATTGAAGTCGTGAAGACTAAAGGTCATCGTGTGCGATCTTGCCGATGGCGGCCGGTAAGCTTGCTTCGAAGCTATCAAAACGACAAGAAACAAGTTATCATATCGAATCGATTATGTATGAGATCATTAATAGCAGTCGATAGAAACTGAAGGTTTTACCTTGCGGTTGACTAGAAGTTATACCCTCGACCGCTTTATAACTTATCGGTTTCTCGGGGAAAGTGTTTTTGGGATATCGTTGCCAGATTACTTCCCAAAGCTCGTCCGGCTTGTCCCACGGCTTTTCGTGCAACAACGTGCCAGTGTAGTGCCAAATTTTGCAGCTAGAAATATCACGAATTATTACATTTTAACAGACAAGGCATTGCCGTAAGAGTGAATTAATTTATATTTCGAGATTTCTATTTGTATCCATCGTTATGAATCTTTGCGCTTTTGAATAATATAGTCTTGTAAATTTTTCCTTCACTGCCCATCAATTGAATATTTCATTGTGATTCGCTCATTTTACGGTAAACAATCACGTAATTTCACTCTCTTAATGTCATTAACAAAAGGGTACATATTTTGAAACACGAGCAAGGTTTCGAAAGCTTATTAATTTTCTTGACGTATAGCAAACATTTTGCACTTGCGACATAATGTATAACGCGGTAAGAGATTAATTCAACTCACCAGTTAGCTATTCGCAATCGTGGTGCAGTCGTAGCGGTCATATAATGTTCTCCGTCTGGAGACCAGTGAAGTAGCGTAGTGTCTGCAGCTTCGTGACTCGCTATCAATTTTTTTTTACCCAAGTCCCAAAGTTCAACAGCACCAGACAAGTTGCCGAAACCTCCCAATAACAAAAGTGCACCGCAGTTAAGGAAATAAACTGCATCTTTACAAAGTGTTTTTTCTTTTTTTTTTTTTGCTCGCTCAGAAAAGGATATTGTTTCCAAAGGGGTTGTAGTGAATGCAGTTCCGATGTTTTTTCCCAAACTCGAAAACAGGCTCGCATTTTGTATTGAAGAGCGTTGCCTTCGATGGCATGTATCCGTAAATTACACAGAACTCGTCGCTCTTTGGCGACCACTCTACCGCGTGTATAGGACCTTCTTCACCTGTGAAACAAAATCATATAGTTAATATTGCCAATTTAAAAATATGTATCCGATTATATATGTCATCATTTTGTTCCGAACAAAGATTGAGAACAAAAGAAATATGGAATTAGCTCGAGAGAGCATATTTTTTTCATCTGTTTTTTATGAAAAATGTATACAATCTAAAACGTGTCGGTAATCATGGAGAGCATAATAAATGCAGGACCTTACTGAGGGTGACCAAAGCCGTTTCTCCTTTCGTATTGAGATAATGCAAACCCTGTTTGCCATAATAAGAAGCGCCAGTTTTGTCAACGTCCATTGTAGTCATAACCAGAGCACTGTTGCCGCGATCGTTCCAATAAATATCCACTCTGTCGGCCTGTACAAATCGGACATTTTATTACACTTTCTATTATACAGCAGAGCTCAGCAAATACACAAAGTACTTGCAGTACGTATTGAAGTATCAAGTACTGAGTCACTGCTCGGTACTCAGAACTTGAGTTATTAAGTTTTGCTAGTACTCGATACATCAGTACTCAAGAACTACCCAGTGCTAAGTACTTCAAATATTTGCTACTTCAATATGTAATTCAAGTACTTAGGGTATTTACGCCCAGCTTAATTAAAAAATTTTTTCTGCAATCACATTTGTCCTTTACCTGGAAGAAACTCTTATTTGCCAGAGCCTGAGTGGCCTCCACTTTCGGGTACTGGAATAATCTCGCAAACGACGGCTGACCAGGCTTTCCTGTGGGGAAAAAAAAATTAATAAAATTAGACTGCTTGGCACAAAAATCGATTGTTTCTTGGGTAAATTTTGTGTTAATTACCAGGCATGTAACACACGATGTGATAGGGAGGGTTGCAAGACGATATCCTGAACTTGCCAAACTTGGTAACATTTATCTTCTGAATGTACCTCTCGAAATCCGCATTTTCATAAAAGAAAATATCGCTGTTTACCATAATTCCACACAGCTTTTCGTCGGACGACCATTGAGGCTCCCTGTTCGATTGGAAATTATTTTTAAAAGAAGATTATGCACCAGCTTTTCTTTCATTTAGAAAACAGAACAATCAACCGCCTTACCAATCGCTCTGCCGCTTCTGAGTGAAACTTTTTACGAGTTCGCCGTTTTCCGATTTCCATATGTGCATCTGGGGATTTCCTTGAGGATTCTCGTTTGATACTGGGACAATGAACAACAGTGTGTTAGAGGCTCGTGTTTGACACTAACAAATACAGCTCATCTACGATGCAAATATTCGTGCAAAAAAAAAAATTACTAAAAATTCTGCTCACTGATGAACGGCTCCCAGGTCATGAAATACGTTCCCTGCGGCGAGAACTGAATGCCGCAGACCTTCGACCTCTGAATGACCGCAATGACTTGCCATGTCTTGCAGAGGACAATTTTTATCGTTGGCCCGGATATCCACGAAAAGTAACGACCGTCCGGACTGAACACCATGGCCTTGCAGGATTTCCCATTGTCTTTTGCGAATTCGGCGACGTCGTCGTAAGTGGGTGGTCCATTTTTAACGGCGAGACCGCTGGCGCCTCGAACTTAAATGAAAACGGAATGAAATTGAGTGTCCACGAAATATATATTCCTCCTGAGACAACTGACAAACTGTCGTTCGTCAAATGTTTGCTAGCGATAAATAAAGTTCAATGCATTCCGATAAAAGCTGTTTCTTGTAATCACCGACAATTAACCTATATGGACAAATATTGTACGTGAAGAAAAAAAATTATAATGTGTAATCAAGGACGGACAAATGAATTTGCAGTGGAAATGTATCTTCGTTGAAAGCGCAACGTTTGTAAATATCGTAAAGAAGAACAATATAAATTGCTTACACGCAAGACAAGGTAGATTCACCGCCATTTTACACCCTACCACCATGTGGTCTCGCGTATCGATACATCGATTGGAACAATCGAATCCGATGACACTGATGAGGATATATTTCTCGAGATGATGACAATTGCCTCGTGTTTTACGTTCAATTAAAGAAAATATATAAAACGCGCGCACCTAAATCTATGAAACTGTGAAAATTTAAGAATTATTGTTCTCTTTCAGAATGAATATTGCAGATGTTTCAAAAGATCGGTCTTAGCTACAAGCTATACTGCTAAATCTTGCAAGCAATATTTCAGATGTTTTGATTTTGAGTGGCCCATCACCGCACAGAATACATGCCCTTACCATTTTTCGACGATGGTATTTTTTCAAAAAAAATTGTTTAGAGTTTTTTCCTTAATGAAATCAGTTGGTAAATATACCACTTGAAAACAATGACGGAGGTTTTAATTCGATATCTCGAAATTTTTCGAAAAAAAAGTGCAGTTTCGCAAAATTTAACATAAGATTTAGCATAGTATTTAGCATAGAATTCCCTATGCTGAAAAATGGACAATTTTTTAAATTTCGAATAGTCCTATGACATAAGACATATTTCGAATAATCCTGTTACATTTTGCGAGAGATTCAAAGATTGTTATGGCATTCAGTCAGGACGGGTTACTAGGTGGTAAGTGTAGAATATTTATCCGTCGGGTTTTATGTATTATTGCCAATAAACATCACACTATTTTATTTTTTGACTCTAATATGCATTCGACTCCGAGGATGTTAGTCGGAAATTGCATTCAAGGTCATATATTGTGTCTCTCGTACGGAAACGATTTGGGAGTCGATTTGGGTGTACTAGAAACTTCGTGTTGGGCGAGGTTGGTCATAACATAGGTTCCGTTTTCGGCTACCTATACAAAGACAAAAAAGAATCGCATCCCGTTTCAACAAAAGCGCTTTCGTTAAATTCGCACTTGTCGCAGAAAGTACGTTAAAAAATTGTAAATCAGTCCGTCGTTACAGAGTATTCGTTATCGTCCTGAGAAACTATCGTTACGAAAAGATTAAAGATGACATCGAAAGCGGACGAGGTGAGTGTCTCATATTAAATGCCCGCTAACCTCTCGCGTATGTGCAAAAAACGCGCTTCGAAGCAAAACGAAGAAAATGAAGATACATTATTTTTACAATAACATCATCGCCTTTCAGCTGAAACTGGATATCGAGGAACTGAACGCGTTGATGCAACAGGCTCGGAGACAAAGATCCAAAGACCTGCTCAGCCTGGAAGTGAGAAGATTGCAATCGGAGCTAACCAAATTCGTCGAGGCCGCTCGTACCGACGAGTGCAAATCCGCGGGTTCCGCCACGAATTCGGCCCCGAAATGCTACGAAGTTAAGCTCAACAATTACGGCTGGGACCAGTCCGAAAAATTCGTGAAGCTGTACGTTACGTTGGAAAAAGTCAGTACACTTGCCGACGGGGCGGTTTACTGCAACTTCACCGAAAGATCCGTCGACCTTCGTGTTCTCGGCTTGGAGAACAGAAACTATCAGCTGCCCATACACAATCTGTGCGAGGAGATTGACACCGCCAAGAGTTACATAAAGGTGAAGACCGACATGGTAGTCGTTTTCCTGGCGAAGAAAGTTCCCAAGCACTGGTCGCACGTGACCGGCGTCGAGAAGAGAATAAAAGAGGCAAAGACAGCTCCGCCCCCAGACTTGGAGAAGGGACAGGATGGCGAGGCCAATCTCATGAATCTCATGAAGAAAATGTATCAGGACGGAGACGACGATATGAAAAAAATCATAGCCAAAGCGTGGACGGAGAGTCAGGACAAGAAAACCTCCACTCCCACTGTTCCCGACTTTCCTTCGTTGTAAATTATATGAGGCTCGAGACAACGCGAAAGTCGATTATTCCGTTTATTCTCGCAGACTTTCGTATGAAAATTCGTGACCGACTCGCGCTTGTGACCGACCGCACCCTCACACTCGGTCGGTTATAAATCGCTCGCTCTGTTTTCTTTGACTGACTTAATATTTTGAACAAGAGGTAATCAAGTTTTTTTTGCAGGGAATTGATACACGCGCGAAAAACTGAATTGTTTCTGTTCAATATATTAACATCTCGGAGAAAATATTAACGTCTCGGAGAAAATATGGTAGGCGATTTGGTACCGATTGCGGCGATATGAAAACCTTTCGGTCTCTCGCCCAACCCGGGCACGGTCGGTAATAGAAACTGTACACAATTTTTTTTCGATGGTGCTGTATTTTTCTGTTAGATAGAGGGACTGATAATTTGGGCTCGTGAGAAAAGTGTAACACCTTTACAAAAAATTATCCGATTACAGTTTTTGTTACCGACTGTGTCCGTTTCAGGTGGCCTTGAGGGCATCCGAAATGTCGAGGTCGGTAACGAACCGCCTTGCCTGTTTTCTCCGAAATTGTTAATATTTCGAACGAATGGAAACTAGGTATTCATGCGTCTATTAATTGACAACGAAAATCTAACTTCACTATCTCATAATCTTGAAAATGGACGATTTTTACCGACTGACTTTCACATTGGAATAACATACGTCGTTGAGAGTTACGATTTTGATCGCAATCACGTCGCCTCGAATAGACACACATTCCCTCGGAAATATATCCGCGACGTCTAATCGGCGTTTAGAGATTCACGCAAATCTTGAATAACTGTTGAACAAAAGTAAAATACGCCGAAGTTCGTGTATATCCTGGGTGCAGCTTTGTTTCGTCACAAATAATCTTATGTTCAAAGCATCGCTTCGTTTCACCGAAAATTGTACGAAACTGGGGCCGCTGAAAAAAGGCCAATAAATATAGGTTCATATAAATTTATACGCTTTTTTTTGAATCCTCAATTTACTGTTCATTTTCCTTACAATATCGTCAGCTCGGTATACACTCGATGACTGTTTATTCGTCGTAATAATACGGGATTTACAAAACGTTCTTAAGCGGATGCCACATTGAAGATCTCAGTCTCACTGCAAATGTAAAACCGCGTTTTTCTCTTTTTTGTTAGCTTAGTCGTCGCGAGATACAACACTGTTAACATATCAGTGTTGTATCTCGCGACGATTGATACTGCCATAGTCCAATGCCCTCACGCATATTCGTTTCTTTCTCGCCGACAATGGGAAATATCTTTACAATGGCAGAATCACAGCCTGATACGTCTTAGAATTCTTTGAAACCAAAGAGTTCGACGGATCGGTATACACAAACTCTCTTGTCCATTTACTCGCTTCTCGAAAATCCGTACAACCAAAAAATGTTCTCTTTTCCTACATTAAAACATGCGACATGCAAAATTTCTAACATAAAAACTCGACGTTCCAACGTTTTACCACTACACCGATTGATTGATACTGCCATAGTCCGATGCCCTCACGCATATTTGTATATTTCTCTCCGACAATGGGAAATATCTTTACAATGGCAGAATCACAGCCTGATACTTCCTAGATTTCTTTGAAACCAAAGAGTTTGACGGATCGGTATACGCAAACTCTCTTGTCCATTTACTCGCGTCTCGAAAAACAGTAAAAAAAGTTCTCATTTCCTAAATTAAAACACACATAATTCTAACAAATCTCGACGTTTAAACGTTTTACCACTATACTATGGAAAACGTAGTCACTTATGTTTATTTACAAAAAAAAAAAACTATAATTCCTATTCACAAAAGGTAAACAAGGCATTGAATGCAGTCTTTCGGGGACTATCGACTTAAAGTGGATGCGATCGATCTCGTGCGCTAGTGTAATGTATGTTTTCTCTATTCTTATAGTCCCATTTAGATATAATGAAATGATCACTCGCGCGTAATCTAAAAAAACATACCAACGATCAAATTTTCAACGCCTTACAGGAAGGAAATTCAAAAGTAATACTGAGAGGGATGCCCCTCCCTTTCTCTTCTTAAACAATTTGTAACACAGCTATAGGAACAACTTTCGTTGACACGAGAGATTGTAGAGACTTCGATTTTAAAACAAATCCTAATGTTTCCGATACAAATTATTCACACATTTTTCGATTCATCCTAAAGCTCTCGCTTGCCCTCTATAATCTATAATATTTCGTCACTGGATTATATCGGCGCTCATTCAATCGTGTTTCTTCACTGGAAATTACTTCTCACAACATTGTATAAATACCTTATTTTTTTACTAGCAACATCTAAGTTAATCGTTTAGCGGCGCGAACGTAATTGATGCTCTGCCTCAAAGATGACTAAAAGGACTTTTTTTTTTTGTTTAAGTTTACGATCTTACAATAGCTAGAAACAAAATTACTTCTACATAGACCATAGGCGATAAAGAATTTTTCATGCAACATATTCAACGATAATATGATACAATCGACAATGAAGATTTGTACTGGCAAGCTTGGAAAATTCTGTACAATATTTTTTTTTATGTTTGTTCTTTGTTCCATTTCCTCCACCGATTTCTGATATTGATAAGTATTTGGGATTGTTTCGTGATAAATATATTCGGTAAAAATGTGTGCCGCGATAATTCTGATGAACTGGCCCATGGATTGAGATCGTCACTTAAAGCGAAGACTATAATTCTAGCGGGTCTATCATTAAAAAAATAATAATAATAAAAAGATTCTATTGACTGGGATTAATCTCAAAGTCATCGATATGACTACCTTCTTATATAACGATATGGCAATAAAACTGAGTATAAAGTTAATAAGATTGTACAATGGAGGACTCGCGTAATCGAAAGATCCTCGTCGAAAAAACTATCTTGATTGATGCATCTCATACTGCCTATCTAAGCTACGAGAATTGTATAAGTTATATTTCAATAATAAATTAAGATTCAGAGATTTACTCGTAGAACTGTGATGGCGATACGAAAATCTCGCCGTTATTCGTAAAAGTTGCTTTTTTTTCTACCGTGTGAATAAAGGAGGAGAGTCTCGACTTGAACGTTGCAATTGTCATAATACAGACGAACGAGTGTGGCTGTAAGTCTTTGGTTCCGTGAATAAAAGTTATGTGTTATACCGCTTAGCCGATTTCGTCGATACTAGATATTTTCATTACCAAATTATTCTCGGGGAAGTTTTACGCGTTTTTCTGTTCTCTCCTCTGGTTTCTCATTACTGTACAGTGGCTATTGTACGTGATGCTTGGACGAGGCGAGAGAGAGTTGGACCTCGCGACTGGTCGCTTGAAACACGTCGCTCATCGCGTTTCTCGTTCGTTCCATGAGGTCCTCGATGTCCTCTGTACTCAAACCCTCGGTGGGAATCGGCGGAAGAGTCGTGATTACAACGCGACCTGCAAACCACGCAAAATAAATATTATTCAATCACAATATTGTCTCGATAGCAAAAACGGTCGTCATCAACTCGACAGTTGATCGCTTTGTTCGGGATATTTATTTACCTGGATCTAGTCTCTTTTCTGTTTTTGATAAGAAATAATATGACGAGAAGACAACTGGCAAAATGGGGAGCTGAGAACTAATGGCGACGTGGAAGGCACCTTTTTTGAATGGATGAATTTGACCAGTATTGTGTCTTGTGCCCTCGGGAAATATCCATAGCTTGATCTGCAACGCAATTTATTGAACATTAATAATAACCATTTCAAGACAGCCTTGAAAAGGGAAAAAGTAGTTTTACAGGTCTGATACATGCACATACACCTCTATCAGGAATATTTTTCTAAATATAATTTTTCGACTATCTGAAACATTTTAACAAATTTTGACGAAAAATGCCCGATTTTTATATTTGTTAAATGAAAACAGTTTTCTAAATGAGGAAGCAAAACGTGGTGCGAATCTTTATTTTGCGCTTTTCATCGAGGTGATGGTTCAACTGCCTCTGGGCAATGGATCGGAATTCTGCGATTGCCAGAGGTCGCGTGATCTTATTTTTTTGTTTGCTTATTTGTCGATGACTTCTCACGCGGCCACGAGATGCTAACATTAAATAATTTACAGGGAGAGGTTTAGGATTACACCGAGCGCTGTTGAGAAAGCAGCACTGGAAACTTGATTCGCATAGCTAGGGTGCTATTACCATCGAGCCGGTGCGATTAGCGCGCGTGAGACCGTAAATGGCGGCAAAAAAATTGCTAACGCTACCGCGATAAGGATTCTCGAAATCACTTTCGTTGTCGACTTTCGAGATGCTGCAGGTTCTACGCAGCTCGATCTTAAACTCGAATAGAATAACGCGTATAACACGTTTGATATTTCATTATCAATAACACGAAATCGATTGAGACTTTGAGCCAGCCCTATACTCGTTAAAGTATATAGAGTTTAGTTTTTCTTTTTTTAACTCATAGAGGAAGCTTTGTTTTCGTGAAAAAAATTGTTTTCAAAGATTTCGTTGAAAACGTATTCGGAATGTTCCAAAACATCGGAAGATCATATTTAGAAAACATGTTTGCGTGTTTGCGTGAGTGCGTGTGTGTGTGTCTGCGGCAGACCTGAAAAAATTAAAACGTTTATAACTCCAGAACAGCTTCAGGTATAAAGCTGACATTTCTAAGGTAGGTAGAGGGATCAATCCTCAACGTTTGGTTAAATTTTGAGCAAAATGCTTTCAGTCATAAAAAGCGTAAACCGCGTAAAAAGTTTTACGCGGTTTTGAACTTTTCTAAAAAAAAGTCTTTGCCCACGCTAGGTCTTACTATTTTTGAGCTATCGAGCTAAAAGTTGTACACAATATCGACCGATATTATCGGGTTATTATCGACCGATGATCTCTATGTAATTTGGCGAGAATCGATCGAACCATTTAATTTTATGTATTAATATCGCGTCTCTGGACCGCGGCTAGCTAAGCAACCGCGTGGAACACGAAGACTCTCTATACGATACTCAAATAAATATTGTGGCGTAGCTGTTTATTTACGACTGCAGTCGAACGATGAAAACAAAAAGTGATTGTGATAAAGCTCACGAGTTCTTTGAGACTGTGAATCTGCTCTAGAATACAGAGAGCTCACTGTCCGGCTCACTGACTGGCTCGAACTGAGAAGTCGTGCCCGTGCTAGAGGCAATTAATAAGATCCGTGGCTCTCGCGGAGGACTGCATCAGGAATTTGAGTGCGCGACGCAGTCCGAAATCTGACACCGCGTTCCATAATAAAGAATTTTTCGCATGTCCTACGAATACGATATCGTTCTGAGAACTCCCTTTGGCTCATTAAACGAGCATGTCCAACGAATATTGAACTGCAAGATAATTAATATTAAATTCAAATCATCGGAGACATTTTTTTTAAGCCCAAGAAGTTATCCCAATGGTTCTGACGAGTAAAAAAAAATTACTTCTTTTAATGAAAAAATATTCCGAAGCAATAGTATACTTGAGAGCGATTGATAATAAAGAAATAAAAAAAAATATGTATGTAGAACATTCCACGGCAAGTCGAACAGCCCAAAACCTTGACCCTCTTAGATCACATTGAAAGTTTGTGATTTATTGGTATTTTATAGTCTAAGATATGGTATTAGATTTTTTGTCAGATTTTTATCGACTCTCGTTTTCAAGTTATAAGATAGGCGGGTTAATATAAATAATTATTATTATATCTCTGAAACTTCTGAAAAAAATGTCATCTATAAAAAAAAGATGCTATTTCTGATGAACTATGTTCGTAAATTTTTTCAACATTTTTCGAGGACGAGAAAAAAAGAACGTTAAAAGAAACCAAAACATTGCAATTAAAAAAAAAATTTCACTAAGTATGTCTGTCCATTTTACAAAAAATTTTGCAGAATGTTCTTTTATTAGTGTGAAACAACGTGTATAAATTTCTACCTAACTATTTTTTAATATAAATATATGTATATAAAATGTAAAAAAAAAATGTGTCCTCTACAAACAGACACGGTACTACAAGCACGAATAGCAGCTTTTTTGTAGGCAACATTTTTTTGTACGACCAAAAGTTTTTGAGAAATAATAATTTTCCTATCTACTAACTTGAAAATGTGACCCAATAAAAATCTGGAAAAATTTCAGGTACTCGCACTATATCACAACATCACAAGTTTTCAGTTTGATCTCAGAGTTTCAGGGTTTCGGACCTTTCGACTTGACGTGGTATGCCCCATACAGAAAATAGGAATTGTAGTTCAAAGTTCTATGCAAAGAGTGAAAAGAAAATTACCTTTTTCTCTTTAATGTTATCCGTGGCAGTATTGATGACCGTGCGAGCTTTCTCAGAGTTCATTCGATCGATGAATATGAGGCCGCACAGCCAGGCCGCCAGGCCGAAGGGCCACGCGTAAAAGATCTCCTTCTTAGCGACGACTGTACATTTATCCATCACAGGCCATATATCGAACATTCCTAATATATCCAAGGAACTTTGGTGATTAGCGACGATAATACAGGCACGTTCCTTCTCCAAGTGTTCCCTTCCTCTGAGCTCCCAGCGCAGGCCCAGCAGGGTACTGACGTGGTGACAAATCGACGAGGCGAGTCTATAAAATCACAAAAAATAAAATAAAATCACATCAAATCTGTGAACCAGAAGAAAAAACGGGCATTCCATAACGTCCTACAAAACCATACAGAGGCATCCAAAAATATACTACGGTACCTTTGTAATACATCGGAAACGAAGCCTAAAAACAATAATAATGTATTCGATGCAGAAAAATAGTACATTTAGTGATGGGGGAAGAAAAAAAAAGGAAAAAAAAAGATTAGCGTGAAAATCGATGCGCAAAAAAATTCTTACAGGCTCCATGCGTTTTTTTTTTGCGAAAAAAACATTCCAGCGAGGATCGACTGAAGCGAGAGATTTGTTTATGTTGAGGCTTACTAACAGAAGATTCTTGACGTTTCCCGGCCGCAACATCATTATCGGAATGACCAGGATAGCGTTCGCCATAACGATCCCGTAGTACATTAAAAACTTGAAGTAATATCTGAACGTACGACTCGTCTCGTACAGAAAGGGTAATACGAGAATGAATGTGACGAGTATCACCTCGAAGCACGAAGGTGCCATTTTTTTTTCTCCCGTCGGCAAGGCGTCCTGCCAAATCGCGGCACACACACGGGGCTGCTTTGCTGGCCCTTCTTTCTCGCCTCGCTCGTTCGATCGCCGGAACGAGTTTTCGCGATAGACTTGGCGTGCCCGTCGGCGTTCCGCGACTTCGGCGAAATATTTATTTCGCACTCGAAGCGTCCTTGCGTAGGACGGAAAACCCTCAAGTTCCCGTGGCCTTTCCTCACGGCGTTAAACGCATCGCCCCAAGTTTCGTACGCGTATGCCAAATTGGGGATGACGCTTATCAGCGCCTCCAATATTTCAGCTCAACTATACACGAGAACTATATAGTAATACTATGTTTCATTCATAAGCGCGCCAGCTGCGGGCTGCTCCCGACCCTACGAGCCCGCGAGGCCAGGCGCGGCCGGAAACTCTCGTAATACACTTCGTGCCGACGAATATAATAATAAATATAGGACGATGATCGAGTTTGTGGTATATACAATTATTCTTCATCTTCTTTTTATTACACAAATCCATTTTGCTACTTTTTTATCCGTTTCGTAGCGGATTATCATCGGAGATAAAACGGATGAATGTAGTAGTATAACTGTGTGTTTATCGACAATAGATACGATGATTTAACGCCCTCATTTATGGATTTACACATTAATGTATACACACATGTATTGTGAACGGGCCATCGATCGGAGTCCTTCAGCTCCTCGCTTTCTTGTATTCTTTCTGGGGTGAAACTATATTTTTCGAATTCATGCGGTGTTTACAATCTTAAAGCTTCTTCCTTCGTCATTCTGATGGGGTGTCGACATGTAGTGTGTGTTGGAAATTTATGTCTACAGGAAATGTTTTGTGCCGGTTGTGATGAATATTATTCGACTCAGTGAAGTGTAATGTTTGCATCTATGTAATAGACGATATTTATATGTAAAAAAAAGAAAAGCGGGTACTTTGGGATTAGAACGATCGATCGATCATCAGATTCATTATTCTGACATTAAATTGTTTTATCTCCTTGTACTCGATTTTCTATTAACAATTGCTTGCCGGCAAGTTTTTGCTGATTTGTTCATATTTCAGTTTTAATAAACCGATAAGGTGCTGGGCTTTTCTCCGTCTCGTTATCGCTGTAAATGTTCAATATTTTGAGGATTAGAATATTTTACTGTCCCGGTGAACATAAAGTGTCCCGCGAAATTTATAATGTTTTACCTTCATTCGCGTTTCGTCTGTGCTTGCTCTCGCCTCGATAGCTCGACGTTTGCTTTACAACATTACATTGCTTCTAGATGAAATATATGGTGCGATTGTACAGTAAAAGTTGAACGCGCCTTTACCCGAATTTAATTTGGACTATGCATTATTACTCGCGTTTATTGGGAATCATCCGATGAATATTTTATTGTCCGTAGTCAGCTCGGCGCATAAAAGCTATACGGCACGGTACAGCATTATTGCGGCTTCCCGTTGAATATACGACTTTATTACAGTCCCTCTCAGTTGTGCCAGCGCTGCCGAGGCAACCAACGTTCGTCGCCGACGCCACGTGCGCATGCAGTTCGCCGGCCGTCTGTAATCTCTGCACGAACCGGTAAGTTGTTAAAACTTTAAAAAATGAAAACTGGAAAAGTTAAGACTTTTTAAAAATTACAATAAATCGCTAAAAATAAACAAGCAATGAAGCATTTTTTCTCAATTTTCTTTTCATCAATAGTTTTAGTATAACACGTGAAACGCGTAAGATTTTTCGCCGGTCGGCGGTGCGCGTACAATTTCGCGAACAAAAAAAAAGATATTGGTGAATTTGCGAATGAAACGCTTTTTGCTTTTTAACATTGTACGATCGTTGATAGTAAAATTTGTTTTGACACCGTACGAGAAAAGATTCGTCGTCGGTTTTGTTACGATTTTGATGCGACATGTCGGGGTGGCGAGCTGTTCCAAGGTCTTTCGGTCATCCGAACGTAAACAAACACAATGTTTTTTCGTCGGCGTAACACCTTCGGGAGGGGCGAAATCGTCGAGCCCTATTGGCCAAGATCGCAGGATACTTCGCGGCATTGTAGAGGCACGTGCGAGCGATACGAAAAGAAATTTCTTTGTTCTTGACGACCGATCTGGGTAAGCTCTCGGCTGGGCGGCACGCGGTTCCGATCTTTTGCCTTCCCGAAAGGTCCCTGACGACCGAAATTTTGTACCCTTAGCTTCTTCGTCGCGGATATAAAAATATTGCTCGTGCCTTTTTTTTAACATAAATATCAACGACAGATCGACGAACTCTTCAGTCGCTATCCAGGCCCGACGAGGATCACACGTTTCGTTTTCCAGGGAACCGGCGTTTGATCGTCGGTGTTTCGTTACAACGCAGACTCTCGTTGCGATAAGGTAAATAAAAAACGGTCCCATTTGACTGTCTGTCTCATAGATAGAACTTCAAAAAAAATTATCGTAACGGCAAATCGCTAGATTGTCGAGGCCTATTCTTCTTTTTTTTAAACAGAAAAAACTGATTTCCTCATGGAAACCTGCAGTGAATCAAAAATAAATAAAAAATCATTTTTTTTCGCCTCTGTTTCTTCTTTTCTACAAATTAATTTTTTTTTTTCAAGTAAGGTAAAAGTACTGTTGGCCAGATGGCTAAGAGAGCGATCTCAGTTGCGGGACATGCATGAAAAATCGTACTTCCATATTTCTTGCATGCACCCTTTGTCTGGCTACTGGGACGCGTCTGGTCGTTGGGACGTTTACCTTACCTGGCGTCTTGATGCCACAATGCCTCTCGATTACTCAAGCTCATTCTCTAACTCCGCACGTAATTTCCGTTTCTAGGCGAATTCAAAGAAGCGTACAAGAGCAGGCTGGACCCAAGTATTGTTCCGTGCTGAGACAATGCGATAAGGAATTTTCCGCACGCCCATTAGAAACGTCTCTCAGAGGATTCAAAATCCACGAAATACATTTAACAATCGGTAAAGCGAATCGAACATTCTATTCCTGTCCACCTCAGTCGCTTGTTTGCTAATGTTAATATATGCAGTTTTTTTTTTTGTTTTTTCTTGTAGACAAGTTGAAAGTGCCGGTTCGAAGATGCCTCAGCGAGTGCCGACTCGCGAGGAAGTGGAAGTGGTCATATCGGCCCTGCTAGTAACGAGGAAGGAAGCTACGACGTCCGGCGTGCCGATTGCAGCTCTGGACCAGGACTACAGAGAGCAGGAGGGCATGCGTATACCGTTCAGAGAGCTGGGGCACTCGTGCCTCCTGGATTGCCTTCAGAGCATGTCGTCGTGTCTGTCGGTGAGGCACAGAAACGGCGTGAGCGTGGTTTATCCGCTGGCGAGCGAGAAGACAGCACACGTGAGCTCGCTGGTGGCGCGACAAAAGACGACGATCAGGAGGACGGCCCGTGGCGGCCGAAGACCGTTCCGGCAGTCTACCTGGTTCCCGAGGGTTTCCCAGCCGCCCAGGAGACTGGACAGCAAGATCCTCAGCGACATCGTGAGAATGGCGAGAAATCGTCCGGACGGAATGCACAGGGACGAGGTGCTTCAGTACATAAGAGACAGACTGAACTACAACTTCGAACCGGAGGACCTCAAGCTTCAACTGCGCGAAGTAAATCACGAGATCGTCGTCGACCGCGACGTTATATATCCCGTTTCGAATTACACGGAACCGGCGAGAAATTCGCACAACAGCGGTTACTCGGCGTACAAATGGAACGCGCCGAAGAACGGCGAACTCGAGGCACCGAGGAAACACTGCAACATCCGAGCCGCCGGTTCATCCGACAGCGAGGATGACGATGATTTTACGATGTACCGGAAGTGCTCGGATTCGCGCGTCGGCACGATGAACGATAACGCCACGACGGGTTCGGCGAAATTAAACGATAATAATAACGATAGTAATCGGTTAAACACGGGGGAGGCGGACCCGGACGCGAAGGGCGACGAGCACGCTGAGGTGCAGCAAGAGCCAGTCAATCACGACGACGAGGAGTGCGAGACCGGCGATCCGGAGAACATTGGCATGCTGATCAGCGAGCGCACGAGGTTTCGTCTCGAGAAACTTGTGCAGAATCATCCGGAGGGTATTTGGTGCGCCGAGTTGCCGGACGTTTATCTCAAGGAGTACAAGTTTCCGCTCAACTACGAGGAGCTCGGCTTCAGCAGCGTCAGCGACTTCGCGGCGTACCTTCCGGACGTATTTCATTCGGTTCAGCTTCAGGACAAGGGGGACTTCAAATTGTTCGATGCGAAATCCGTTAGACCCAACTTAAAGCAGAGCGAAAGACCGTGCCAGCCGTCCATGGCCGCGCTCTACAAAATCTACGAGGCTTACGGTGAAGAAGACGTTCTGCCCGTACCGGCTGTATTGGTGAGGAATTGTTTATTTTTCTATGAGAACATCTTTACCGGGTCTTCTTAGTGAAAAGTATCAAAGTCAGCGCGGCTAGACTGACCCGAGTGACTTCGAATAAGGCGATCTTTGGGCGACTTGTATTGTTGAAAAAAAATAATAAATTTAAGGACGGGACTGAAAGTTTTTATGCAAAAATGTTTACAATGAAATTAAAGTAAACTATTACAGTAAATTATTGAATTTAAAGTACTTTTATACTAAAAAATTAAAGAAAATGATTAAAAGTTAAGTATTTCTAAAGTTTTTAATACACTGAACGTTAACTTCTCATTACAATTATACATGAAATTTAATATACCAGTTTATACATAAAATATGTTACCAGTACGTTAAAATTTATTCGAATTTTTTTTTGTGTAGATTAATTAGATCCTGAGCGGTGGCCGCAGATTTATTTACTTCTTACCCGATCGTAAAAATACTGATAATATTTTCGCGAATACATGCGAATTGTACTCTCTAATTTTTGTAATTTGCGATAGGATGTGAAAAAAAGTGTCTTGTCGGTGAATAAGATACAGATAAAATGTCTTATTACAGCCGATCTCGACGTGTCAGAGACTCGTACCCGAAGGTGTGGTACAGTTGGGTGAAACCGTCCCACAAATTTGCGTCACCGAATTGGATCGTGGAGTCAAAGAGTACATCGACGTCGTAGTCGTTGAAATATTTACCCCGTCGTTCTTCTGGATTCATCTTCTCAAACGAACTCCGAAATTTGAACAATTCATGAGTGATTTGCAGTAAGTAATATTATAATTAAGGAATTAATAGCATTTTGTATATACCTCGATGAAAACGCAAATCAATTGTCCAATGAACTTTTTTAAATGCTGGTTTGCCTTTTTTTAATCAAATGCAAATTTGCGCCAGGTGCTAAATTTACGTACGCACCCGGCTCAAGTGCACTTTTTTCTCGAAAAAAATGCGCGCTATTAAAAAAAAAAAAAATTCTGTTTGACTTCGCCCTCAGCTAATGAAACTCTGATTTTTTTGTTCCAGCGTATTTTATACGGCCAATGCCAATAAGTATGTCATGCCAATAATCCTAATGGAAAGAGGCATGAATTGTGCGTGTAAATACGACAGCACGTGGCACAGAGGCATAATCAAGACCGTGAAGTACGATAACACTGTGACCGTATGTAAAGCAAAGAATATTGATAAGTAGGGACGATGAAAGGGGTTTCTTCTTCGAAAAAAAATTAATGCCCGGTCGGCAAATAGCAGTTACTACCCGAATTTCAGAGAAATAATCATTTCACATTAATCATAGAAGAACTATAGATTTTCCTTATTTACACAATTTTGCTAACAGTATTTTGTCTTTTTTGTTAACAAGGTGATGTTCTATGACTACGGCACAGTGCAGTCTTATCCACCGGAGGAAATTCATTTTCTGCACAGGAAGTTTTCGGCTCTACCGGCCCAAGCGATTCCATGTGGTCTTTTCAACATAAGGCCGACAGCGACCGACAAGTGGCTGAAGAGCGTTACGGTAGAGTTCACGTGGAAGGTACTGGGCAAGCCGCTCGTCGCTACAATAGCAATCACCGATGAGGATGTAAGTTTGCTCGTCGATACAGAAAAAAAACAGAAATGGTGTGCAGACAAACAATAATTCGTAATTTAACACTATATTTTTTTTTTACTCTTCGCTTTTAATTATTCGTTTCTCCCATTCGCTATTTTTTTCCCTCATCGCTCCCATAGAACAACTCAATGTTGATCGGTCTAACGAACACCGAGGAAACCGAGGACTTTCACATCAACGATTGGATGGTTGAGAAGGGCTACGCGGTTTATGGAAAGATGGTTTGTATCCGGCCTCCAAACTACCCATTTCGCCGATTCTTGGAATGCGAGTACGAAGTAAATGCCCCGCGATGCAAGTTAACCCCAACGGTATCAAAAGTAGTCCAATTAAATGAGAATATCAACGCGCTTCCGTCTAGTCCATTGTCAAACGATAGCGACAAATATCTCGAGTGGTACAAAATGTTGTCAAAGTTGCATCGTTCATCGAAATCGGGTAAGACTACGCCTGAGCTCGAAAACGGAGCGGGTAGCATGAATTCGGAAACGAGACGAGGGGATCCGAAGATTTTTCATGAAGTCAAATCGCAGTCGTGTAAAAACAGGATTCCGGAGTGCAGCGCCAAGTCGGACGGTTGCAGCGCGGGACTCGTCGACGTTGGACGGTCAAAATTTGGTACAAATTTTTTGAGAGAGATGTGCGAGGAACACGCGAGACGCGAAGTCTCGTTGAACACCATCGATGAACACGGTAAGTCGAGCGGCGGTCTCGAAAGCAACGATTCCTCGAGCTCGGCGAGCGACATCGTGCCCGAAGACGTAATCAGAGATCGCCGCACCGGCGAAGCACGGCTTGCGGATGGGAAGACGAACGGTCGTTGCCAGCAAGGTAAATCGTCGATCGGCGGCGCTGACAAATGCAGCGTCTCTCGCTCCGCGAGTGCCATCGTGCGCGAAGACATCATCAGAGATCGCCGCACCGGCGAAGCGACTCCGAGAAATATCAAGGAAGCATCGACGAAGCCTTCGGAAAAATCTGTCTCTAAACAACGGGCAGCGAAAGAGATATTTTCGAACGTTGTACGCAGCAGTAGCAAAGCCGACGATAGTCCCGGGCTCGGAACATTCAATGGACGGCGCGATATCGAGTCCTCGCCGAAGCCCCTGGAAAAATCTCTCTCTAACCAATCGTCAGCGAAAGAGGCGTTTTTGAACGTTGTACGCAGCAGTAGCAAAGCCGACGATCCTCCCGGGCTGGGAACATTTATTAGACGGCGCGACGTTGACTCCTCGACGAGGCCTCTGGAAAAATCGGCACCGAAAGAAAGGTCATCGGAAGAGGCGTCTTGGAACGTCGCACGCACCAGCAGCAATGCCGACGATCCGACGCCCAAACTCCCATCGTCAAAGATAGCTCTGTGGAACATGGTCGAGACGAGCAAAAAGAATTCCATCCGAAGCGAAAAAAAGCATAGCCGAGCCGACATCACAGTTTCGACAGGATCGAGTTCGAGCGATCTTTTCAGACACCAAAGAGTCTCCGAGGAGGTCAAGGAAGCGTCGACGACGCAGCCGGCAGCCAAACTTCCTTCGTCCATCGAATCGCTCTGGGACATGGTCGAGCGGAGTGAAGAGACGAGTCTCGAATTCGCAGACTTTCACAGTCCGACCGGTGGTCACGGTCGCATGGAGCCGGTGACCTGGAGCGACGTTCGCAGGAAGATTCTCAACGGTGAGAGTCTCGACGACTCGACGCCGCGAGCCGCGCCGACCGAAGTTCTTAAAAATCCGGAGAAGGAAGTTTTGCTCAATCTGCCGAGAGCCAACAGAGGTTTCTTGAATCTAGTCAACGACGGTCTTCCGCGCGGTCGCGCGAGAGACTCGGCTTTCCTGCCGGAGGGAAACGTCAGAGCGGACCAGGAAGTTTCGCCGACGGTGAGGCGGCTGATGAAGAGATTGGAAGAGGACTCTAGCGAGAAACGCGTTCGATTGATGATCCCCGACGACGTTCTAGAGTTACTGAGAAACGACGAGGACGAGGACGAAGGAGTTTCGATCGCGCACGACGATTCGAGCTCTCACGCGGCTTCGACCGCGCTCACGGTCGTTCGATCGAACGGCATTAATCACGATTTTTCCGATTCGTTAGTCAGGGACAGCGGGAGCTCCAACTCGCCGAAGGAATCCTCGAAGCTGAACGGCGCGACCGAGAGCTTGGACTCTACTCGATCGACCGACAAAGACGTACGGGACATCCAAACGAGCGACAACGCCACGAACACGACTGCAGAAATTTCGAAAGCCTCCGAGGAACCTTTGACTGCGGGGTTGGATCAACCAGGGACAAATATCATTGAGAACGACACCTCGAGCGACGCTCCGGGAAAGTTGTCGACTTCCACGGACAGCGAAAGGACGAACGCCTGGATAGAGAATCGCAGTCTGAAGCCGAGTAGCAAAATGGTGCAAAAATTGTCGAAGCTCATCACCGCTCGTCTCGACTCGACGATAGGCTCCGAATTGGATTCCGACGATCTCTGCAGCTACGGCGACGATGGGAAAGAGTCTCCGGCGAGCTCGAAGGACCGGGGAAGTCGGGTGGAGGAAGCGGCCGGAGAACGGCGGGACTCCGGCAAGACCACGGCAAGCCGGAGTCTCGAAAGATCGTCGGAAGAAATTGACGAAGCGATGACGATCGCCGAGGTTCGAGTTTCGAAAGTGGAAAGTAAAGCGTCGAACGAGACTGGAATGTCTGTCGAGGGCGAAGAGTTCGTTCGTGTTGGATCGTCGGGTCCACCGGCTGTTTTCGGCGCCAAGGCAGGGCGACCTCCAAAAATTAACGAGCCATTCTGTCCGGTGTTCGACGACACGGAGCTGCAATCGGACACGGAAGAATGGGATTTTTCACCTCATCGTCTCATCCCTGAAATGTCGGGTGAGGTCGAAGATTTCGAGGATATCGACGAGGAGTCTGCGGACGAGGTCAGGTCGCGCCTCGAGAGCCTAGAAAACAACGCGAACGAAGCTTCGAGCCTCGATGAGAGCAGCCTGGAGATATCGGAGAACGACGAGCCGGATTCCGACGCCGGTGGATCCTCGCGACAAGAGACCGAGTCCGAAGGACATCACGATACGCACGACGCCGCAACGGAGTCGAAAACTGATCGCATCTCTACAACAAAAAACATCGCGCTAAACAATATCTCGAAGCTTCGAGATCCTCCTCGCCTCGTCGACGATCGTTCCGCTGCGAAAGTCCGCGCGACCGATAGCGATGAACGATCCAACTCGAACGACAATCTACCCGCGAAAAATCCTGCGTTCGCGTGTAAAAATGAAAATAGTCAAGGCGCCACGCCAAAGAGGTATCCAATTCTTAGCGAAGTAAAAAAGAACAACATATCGGCGATGGCAAACGCATTCACGAATTTCGATTACGGTACGGGGAGCGAAAAGTCGAGCAGCGGGAGTTACACGAGTTCTCTGATAAGTGCGTTAAAAAGTATCTGCAGCTGAGAAGCAAAGAGATTAGATTAGTTGTAATAATTTTTTTTATTGAATTTTTTTATTTTCCTTCTGACATGGGAGGGTTTTGAGATAACGTGACGTTGAATGCGATATATTTATTTTATTTTTTTTGATTATCATTGTTCCATTAAATGCAGCCTAATATTAGCGATGCAATGCGATTGCATGTACTACGCTGTTGAACAGTGTGTTTTTTTTCCTCTCTCAAATTAGTCGTACGAGCCTTAAGTAATTTTCTTCAACGATTTTTTTCATTGATCCACGCGAACGACTCGGATCCGCGATCCGAGGAATTTCGTTCTACTGCCAGGGGAGAATATCAGGGTCTCCTTAGTTTGTTCTTATTGGTCCGGAGAAAAGAAAAATGTACCAAATATCTTTATTTGATAATTAATAAAAACGATCTGTGACTTAGCAATTGGTGTCGTTAATTCACCGCGAACGAGCTCGATCAAACAAAGGACACTCGATGATTTTCATCTGTCCTCTCAGTTGCTTTTTTTTTCTTGTTTCTCGCATCGTTTGTTCAATTCGTCTCTTCGAACGAAATAATTGACGTTAACAGCTGAACTTTTCTGAGGTAAACGGCTTAACGGTAAAAAATCGCGATTGCCCTGCGTTTGATGTATGCTCGACCGTTCCTCACTAAATGACTACAACATTATCTACTTCCGTGCTCTCTAGGGCGACACTGTCGATATGAACGATACGTGCATTTACGATCCGGCCTACGCGGAGCTCACCACCAGCCCGCCCCAGCAGAACGGAGTCCGAAAACCGCCGGGACTGTCGCTGGGTGGTTTGGACACGATCGTCGAAGAGTCGGACAACAATGCCGCCGAGTTGGCCAACGAGATGCGCCTCGCTCTGAAGCAGTTGCAGGCTGAGATCGACGACCTGCGTCGCGACAACAAGGAGTTGAAGAACCTCGTCAGTGCGCGAGATCTCGTCGACGAGACACCGAAGAGTCCCCAAAATTCGCAGCCTCCGATGATTCCGCCGATGCCGAAGGAATCCTTCGCTTCCTCCTCGAAGCGCAAAACGACCGCAGCGTTCGCGAACGGAGACGTCGATCTCGTCGAGCAATCGCCGAACGCTGTTCGCGAACTTCCCGCGCCGCCCACGACTCTGTCGACCTTCGGAAAGTTCGACGCGAACATGAATCTGAACGGGTTCGTTCATAAAAATACGACGTTTCCGACTTTCAACTTTTCGAACTCGGCAACGACGACTTTCGCTCCGCAAGTCCCAACTTCGTTCAACTTCATCGGCACTACGTCGAGCGCCCCTCAGGCGTCTCGCTACTCCGCTCCGACGTGCGAGCCTACGCCGCGAAAGAAGTTCGAAGATTCGATCGAGAGCACCGTGAAGGATTTCTTGGAGCGCTCGGAGAAACGTCAGAGCGCTAAAATTCCGGTCGCCGTGACGAGCTCGTTACCGGACTCGAATCCCTTCAGGGTTCATCTCGGCAACGATGTTGATTTTGAGAGGCGTCGAGAAACGGCGTCGCCTCAGCTGCCGCCCCCGCTGCCGCCCAGAAGCTCTCCCGCGACGAAGCCCTGGGAACATTTGATGGAGACGAGGGAACAGCGCGTTCCTTCCGCGACGAAGCTCGTCTACGAGGCAGCCCCGGTCATCTACGATGCATCGAGCAAAGCAGCGGATCATCCGAGCAGATTGGGACCTGCCTTTCCCGAACAGGAAGACTTTGCGTCTTCGAGTCAGGAGAAGTTGACGTCGGCGTTGGAAAAGACTCGTCCGACCAGGCACGAAGACTTCGTAGAGTTGAATGGGGAGAACGCTTCGTTGTCCGAAAGGTTTATTAATAACTGTCTCGAAACTCCCGAGGAATGTAATCTCAGGTTATTCAATGAAAGTTATTCTGCCCAAAGGTCGAGGAGCTCGGCCGTCAAAGAATCTACGACCTCGAAGCTTCCGACGAATGTCAAAGCGACGAAAAAAGATCCTCCGCCGCTACCGCCGAGGCCAATCACGTTCGATTTTAACTCGTTGTCTCTCGGGGAACAAAATCGTTATACGGATTGGTTGCAAGCCGCACAGTATTCAGATAGTTTCGAAAACGAGGAGTCTCTCGCGCGTAACGGATGGAAATGGATGAACGAGAACGATGTGGGAACCGTAGCGCCGGCGGTAAATTGTCGAGTCAAGGGAGCGGAGTCGATCAGTCGTGAGAGCAGCCTCAAAACAGAGGAACCTGCCATACGGGAAATCACGCCGAGGCGCGTAGTACACGCGAAAATGAAAGACGGGACGGATCCCTGCCAATTCAAGGCATATCGTAAGTAGACTGGATACAATTTCTGTTAAAATTTTACGATCGATAATATCGTTAGCTCGCAATGTATAAGCAGTAAATAGTCATTTGCGATTCATGTGCGGTGAAGCAAAGTTTATGCGCACGCTGTGAAGTGACAAATAGGGAATGCGGAAAGAGGGTTCTCCGAAAGAACCCCTGGACCGAGTCCCTACAATTGTACAATTGAACAATTACAATTTCACATACTAAACGGTCTATTTGAAAGATCGATACAACCAGTTGAACGCGATATTTAATTATTCACACAATTTATTGATTGTGACACACAGATATTGCAAGATGGATTTTACGTTTTTGCATTTTTGTGACAATGAAAAAAAATGCATTGCTGATCACATTTTTTTTCCAGCGCTGCTTCATCGTACTATTTACATATTTAATCTGGACGACGAAGGATGGTTAGCCACCGAAGAATTCGCTGCTGAATTTACGAACTTCCACGCTCTAACGATGGTCAATATCCTCAAGACGATGAGTGTCGTCATACCTTATCGAACGCTCAGCCGGTCTGAGAATCGTCGATTTTTTGAAAAACTGGAAAGGTACTTAAATCAGATATTATTCAGACACCTCCAGAGGATTAATTCAGAGTTGTAAAATAATCTGAAGCTTAATTTTTTTTATCTTCACCAGGACTTCTCTTGGCGTGGCGAGAGACGAAAACGGGAAGATCGGCGAAATTCTTCATCTGACGCCTCTCAGAAACACTATCAAGATATTGCGCAAGCTCAGGCTCATTACGGAGGATGAGGTACAACGAGCGATGAAGGAGAGAATTTTTCCGGAAGAGCCTAAGACTCTACTCCATATGGTGATGGTTATTCAAGAGTACTCGAAGTTTCAACAATCATTGCAATCATCGAATTTCGGACTGATTTAGATATTATACTGATAACAAACTACCCTCTTAGCCGATTGACGGAGTTTCCAGTTGAAATTTTTACATATCGTAACGAATCATTGATAACGAATAGATAAATTAATATAATTTTGTTCCTTTTTTCATTCATGATCGCTAAAAGATTTATTATTGTTTAAGCTAAGTCCACGAGATAATTTTTATTCGATGTAATTGATCATACTTCTTCGCAAGTGCACATTTTTAGGTCTCATCGGTCTCGGTCGCTCCCAGTCTCACTATTTTTTTTTCGTTAATAATTAAACGTCGAGTAGGCGATGCGGTTGTAGGATAACGATATCGAGTTGAGTATCGTAAAAACAAAAAAAAGTTCCTGTTCTTTATGCCAAAAGATATTATCGAACGGTAATTAACGGAGATTATTATTTTTCTAATTTTATTATGTAATACATTTATACGTAAGAATAGATAGGTTTTGTCTAAGAAAAAAAATCTAGTTTTTCTTAAAGAGTCGTTGCTTTCTTTGTTTCCCAACACCACACCGCGCGGCGGTATATCAAATGAACACTGAAGAAGACGACACTGCGAAAACTGAACACGAAGAGTCTACGCCGTGAAAGTGAGCACGGAACATCTAACCACCAGTTGGCACAGCACCGAGAGAATACTTGAAGATCTCATGATTCCAGCGAATGTGACGCCATACGGGAAATACGTCACTTTCGGTTTAAAAAGATCTCATTTTTCAACCGGAAATTACGACGTAAAACGTCCGGAACTTATATCGCGAAACGTCACTTCCGGTTTGAAAATCGCATTTTTCAACCAAAGTGACGTCATGTCGGAAACACATCACTCTTTTGAAAATATCATTTTTCGGCATGATGTCACGGTCGAAAAATGCGTTTTTCAAACCGGAAGTGACGTATGCCCGGTATGCAAACGTCAGTTTTCTGGACCGGAAGTGGCGGAAGAACATTCTCTACCGTCGAGTTGTCTTCTTGCAGAGCGATTGATTTTATAGATGTTGCGTGCTCACGTTCACGGTGTAGACTTTTTTTTATATAAAGTTGTCATGGTGTTGAATTTCTCGGTGTTCATTTGATATACAGTCCATCGAGCGAGACAATGGAACGAATCGAGGGTCGACTTCAGTACCGATGCATGGAGAACCTATAAACTCAAAATTACCGTGACAACTCTGTCACGAGGAAAGGGACAATCAAATGGGAGATAAATCAGAAAAGAAGAAACCGGAAATTCCTGATAGCGATGCGAAAAGCAAAGGGTATTGCGAGCCCGACAGAGAACCAACGTCGCCCGGCAAGCCGATAAACTCTGCATCGGATTACGTGAAGAAAATTTTCAGCAAATTGTACGCCGGTGGAAACGCGCCAGCCGCGAACGGTTCTCGGAGTGAATCCTCGTCGAGTAACATAACGACTCTCATATCCGCCGTTGAGAAGAGAATCAAAGAATTGTACGAGGCCATTGTGAAGAGAGTGTCTCATTTTTTGGACAACGATCTCCGGCAATTGAAGGACACGTCGAAGGAGGAAATAACGAAAATGAACAACTCTCTGTCGGAGTACAAAGCGCAGTTGGAGAAAATATCGCAGGAGAAAATTACTCGAATAGCGGAAATAAAGAGTCAGCTGAAAACGAGATTAATTACCGCCGAGGAGGTTAAGAGCTTCGTCAAGTATATCGACGACAGAATGACGGAGATGAAGAGGATAACGGAAAATATAATCGAAACCATGAGAAAGAACGAGGCGGCGAATAATTTTGCAAAGGATCTTCAGTCGGTAGCAACGGATTATAGTAAAAGGGTCACCAGCGCCATGGACGGCTTGTACAAAGCTCTTAAAGTTTGTTATCGATATACCGTTGTCTGTAGAGACCCTCGCAGCTTTAGCAAGCGTAAAAATAACCGACCAAACTGCGGATATTTTAGGTCACTTTTTATACTGTTAAAGTAATCTGAAAAATATTCAACTTCTGCACATGCGCGTCACGAGCTCAAACCTGTGCTTGCGAACGGTCGTTTTTTGGTTTCATTAACCGAAACTTGAAATGTGATTATTTTTTTGGTTAATTCTATGGAGGAGAAAGTTATCTGGAACTACCGTAATTTTGCCGATGATTCTACGGTTATTCTTTAAAAAAAGACAACGGTTACTCAAGATGCTAGGGGAGCTGATTTTCATTTACATTTTATATTAAAAGTGACTCGATACTTCAATTGATACCTCAGGACACCGCCGGAGACTTGAGTCGTTCCGTGCCCGACAAAAAAACTATTATGACGAAAATCCCAAGAATGCCTACGACGTCGGAGCTACAGAGAATGCCTTCGATGATGAGCAAAGTATTCAAGAAAATGGGAGCAACCGGTACAAAGACTGCCGGTAAAGCAGGGGCGAAACCTACATTACCGATATCTCTGAGAGAAAAACTGTCCAGCTTGAATCTCGGAAAGCATTTCAACGCGGAAACTATGCACGGTAGAGCGAACGTTAGTAAGCCAAACCTTCGTTTAACTTCGCATCCAACAAATTATCCATCCAACATCTATCGTGATAATGAATCGGATAATACATAGAAATTTTATTGCAGGTTGCAAAGGCAACTTACGCTACAGCCTTCTTGACCTTCCTCTACTGGAAATTCAGGCACTCGAGATCCTAAAGTTTGATCGTTAACCGGAATAGATTAATTAACGAGCGCTAATCACCCGTTTATCTCCGTCGTGTCCTAAATTTATATTGTAATATTTCGATATATCTATCGCAATACGCGGTCGATTCTCGCTGCGCCTGCGCACATGCGCACTGAATGAAAACAAAATGGTGTCCCATTAGCAGACGATTCACCGAACGCACTGTACGTTCGTAAAATAAGCTGCGTATTTTGACAATTTTTGTGAAACTCCCGAGTCATTTACACTCGCAAAAATGTCTGACGAGCAAAAGCTTACCGGACTCTCGAAACATTTCAACAACGTAACCCTTCAGGGTCGGGCAAACGTGAGTATAGAACGAAAATCACTTCTTAACCTCCGCGCTGAAAATCTAATTCCATTCTTATTTTCGTTCTTGTCTTTACTGATCGCAGGTAGCGAAGGCGACGTACGCAGTTATCGGCGTGATAGTTCTCTACTTCACCCTGAAACCCAAGAGCAAGAAGTAAATGCGACGTACGAGACCAACGTCGCCCCGCAGGGCTGTAGATAGTAGAATGCTCTTACGTAACAATTGTTCGTCGACGAAACTTGTAATGTAACTCTACGCTGTATGGAATATACTTTTAGCTAAGCTAACTTCGAAGTTCTTATTTGCGACGCGAGCCTGCCAAAAATTCTGCTCTGGTGCGTCACTCAAATGTCAAAATTGGATTCTGATGCAATCCGCGGAAGGCAAAAGTTGCCGGAAGGACACGCAAGGTTGCAGAAGGTTCAAAATAAATTGAGCGAAGGAAATTTATTTTTGTTTCATACATATATTCATATATTCATTTATTTACAAGACAATATTACGACGACGCGTATACCTGAGTAAAGAAAGAATAAAACGGTAGTACAAAACTGTCTAGTCGAGGATAACTCAGCGTTACCACAACGAAAGGTATTCAAATTGGTTACATTGAATTTTGGAATATTGAGAATTGTTATTTTTTTTTATTTATATACTATATTTTGCAAATTTGGTTGATATAGCTGTGGATACAATCGATGAATTTTAGACTAAGGACGAGAGACGGTCTTGATTGTTATCAATGACAATCCCATTGCGGTTGACTTTTTTTTTACACCCACACACGTAGCACGCAATAGAACGATCATTTCGAAAGCCGTTCGAGCTTATCTCGGCAATCCGCGATTTTTATACGATGAGGAGATATTTGAGGATTTTTTTTTCCTTTCTTTTTCATACAGTTATGTTTACACAATATATTCGGTGTTTATGCACGTTTATCTAGGATTTGTGTATTTTTATTTTTTTATAATTAGCCTGATAGAAATTCCATGACTAGAATACGGTAGAATTATATCGTACAGCCATGAGAGCGTTTTCGTTTCCCTCTGTTTCTTAAAATAGGTAATAATATAGAATATAATTATACTTTTACTTTCCTTAAATATTAAAAAGTTCGTAGATAATAGAAAGGTCGCAGAGTAAAATTATTGTGATTAGATGGTTTTTGATTTAAGTTTTACAATACAACTTGTCTTTGGCTCGGTATGCAACATCGCCCTCGTTGCGTTATACATTGGTTTGTTTCATTTTTTTTTTTAAACCAAGGATCTATGGATCATTAACTCACGATCAGTCAACGAAAATTGTACGACACTCGTTCGCTGCAAACGAAACTACACAACCCACGAGTAAATTCTGCAAAATTCGAAGGAACCTTTTTTTCTTTCAATATTCATATATCGTAATAAGAATGATAAATTTGAAAAAATACTTATGAACATTTGTCGCGCTCGAGTACTCACTTAAAATTAAATTTATATATATATATATGTCTCACGATGCGTGATAACGTGCGGTATTCATTCTGTGATAAATATCTTCTCTGATATACACGAGGTCCTTGCAATCTTTTTTTAACCTAAATTAAAAAAAAATTTAACTAGATTTTTCACAATTCCGTTTTATAAATTCGTAAACTAGTAATGGGCCGTAGGGCCGAGTACCTTGCGCAATCCTTTATTACTCTCACTTTCATTTCGTCTATCTCGCCGTTTTTCTTTATCTTTTATTATCACATCCGGACTTTCGGGTCCATCGCACATTAGGCAATACTGCTTCGCTCTCTCGTCGAATATTTTTACATAGCTTCTCAGCGTCCATCGAAGAAGCTTGCCATGAAAGCTTTTTTTTTACGTGCTAAGTGCGCCGATCCATCGAAGTTACGTATGAAAAGAATATTGTGATCAATCTTGCATCCAATGAATTATTTACAGTGAAAAGGATAACAGTTGATGGATGCCTCATTCACGAACATACTCGGCTGCTGCAGCAGTTTCGTGACGCTGTTTATACCTTCGTCGAATACAATTCGATTATAGGGATAGAGGTAAAAATATTATCATATTGGATAATAAATTATATTTCGTAGATTCATTCGAATACTTTTTCCAAAACGCCCTTTGCATAAAAGAAAACGTAACACTTCCGGTCCCTAAAGAAATAAAAAGAAATTCCATGTAGGTCGCGATGAAACGGGATAGGGCAAAACGGACCCGTGTTCTCAATCTGACGATATATATTTTTTTACGCCCCGCAAAAAATTGGTAATAATAGTCCGGTTTTCCCCGCTTTTCCCAAGTTCGTTTAGTCACTTACTATCTCTATACATATATATGGTACACATACGTATGTATGGTATATACATATTTGGTGAAAGTCGGGATTCTGAGCCCGGTACACGTATCATTGATTTCCACTTTTACCTTAGGAAAGTGGAAATTGGTATATTTGTATGTTTATCTGTCCGTCCTCTCCTCACAGACAGGAAGACCCCGAGCAAATTGAAACCTGCTGGTCCTTTATTATTGGGAAAATGTTTCACCGAACATGACCGTTCGATAGAGAAATCCGGTGCGAATGTAGATGGGCAATATATCTATGTATATCGTTTACCGCGCATGTCAGGTAAAAGCGTGTGACACAGACTCGGTCGGTAACAAATCACTTTCCCTACTTTCTCCACGACTATTAATATTTCGGACAGAAGGAAATTGCGTTTTCGTGCATCTATGTATAGTCTACGTAAACCTAATTTGCCTTTGTCCGAATTATTAAATACTCGCAGAGAAAATAGAGAAACCGTTTTGTTACCGACTGAGTTTTTATCATATGAACATTAACTTCCGAGCGGTCAATTTTAGGGCTTCCGGCTTCGACCACTGGGTTCGCATACCAAAATAATCTTTTCAGTGACCTCAATTTTACACAACAGTGTTCAACCTTTTTTACTTCTGTACGCATCTCGTTCCGCGTCACGTCCATCCCAAGAGTATTTCCACGTTTCGCTGCCGTCCCTTACAATCAACATAATTAAGTGTATCCGGCAGCAACGACGCCGCCCCGATACGTACACATTTAACGTAGCAGGTCTGGGATCGAAGATTAAATTATATTGAAGGAAAAAAAGGAACGAAGGCTAACGAAACGCGAGCCTCGTCAACTTGAGTCTCCGGGGAGTCTGGCCGCATGTGTGGCGTTATCCTCTCATCCGCGCCCGCTTGACCCGGAACTTCTCTGAAAATCGCATTTGCTCCGGAGGAACTCTCGCTCGCCTCTCCTCGTCGAGTACGTGACGTCTATCAGTGTTTCTCTCCGCCCAACGAGTCTGAGTTCACGGCTCGTTGCGAAGAGCAAAGAGCCGTAGATGGCGCTGCGGAAAGCCGGGGTTACTCTCGTCGCGCACTCGAAAATTCTCCCAACTCCCACGTATTTGCCAAAGTTCGTAGATTTCACCTCCGATAACTTTCTTTTTTGTTTCTTTCAGTGCACGAAGCCGGCGACCACTTTACCGGAAGTAGCGGAGGGTACCGAAGAACCCACGCTCCTCTTCAATAAAGTATCGAGTCGACCGCACGCGCCATTAGTTCCGTCGCTCCAGCCACCTTTTCAGCGTTTCCGGTGCAGCAGCGAGTTTCTTCGGTGCCCGCCGAATCGCCTTCGCTGTGTACCGAGGACCTCTGCGCATCCGGTTCTCGAGTTTCCACGGACCACCGATTAGGGTCTATAGACGAGACTCGGTCAAGGTGAAGTGTAAGCGGTATGAATGCGGCAGACATAGTTGCAATTTCGCAACCCAAGAATCTCCTAAGCCGTTTATTTTTTGGGAGAATGATGAGAATTGTGAACTGCAGAATTGCTGCGCATAGTTTACCGTTCTCGTATTATCCCCTAAAAATTAACGGTCTTAGAGAATTTTGGAATGCAGTTTTTGTTACCGACCGAGGAGTTACACTTCACCTTAATGTACTACAGTAGAAGCCCGTTTGTCTGAGATAGTGTGGCGAGAGCGTACGTCGGATAAGTGAAATCTCGGATAACACGGAAAACGTCTCACGTAGGATGGAAATATATTTGGAAATGTTTCAAAAATTCTTGTTTGGCATATTGAAAATATTTCTAAAATGTTTTCAAAATATTGAAAATATTTCTAAAATGTTTTCAAAATATTGAAAATATTTCTAAAATGTTTTCAAAATATTGAAAATATTTCTAAAATGTTTTCAAAATATCGAAAATATTTCTAAAATGTTATCAAAATATTTCGTGTTATATGGGACACATATCCGCCTGCGGGCTTTGCTGCTTCATCCGTTTTATCCGAATTTTCTGCATTATCCGAGCCGACAGCTCGGTTCTTTGGTGTCTCGGAAAGCACCTCTTTCCGTCACCCGTTCTAACTTCTCGCTGTAGTCAGGAGCTTCCGGTTGGGCGCCAAGTTTGAATTTTACGATGCAAACGTTTTCGTTCCGATCGCGATCTTCTCGATACCATCGAGAGAAAAGATGCTTATTTCCCGGAACGAGATAAAAGAACATATTTAATTATTGCCTTTGGCACCGTGTTGTGTCTCATTGGTTCAAAACGGAACAAATCAACAGTACATACAAACAAAACTTGAAGACATTTTTGTTTTTTTTTCAGTTTACTGTATAGCAGTTTCAACGACGTCCTTTTTACTCCAACCGTTGTGAGCGCTCGAGGTTCTCGTTATTTGACTGGGACTCCTAACGGGACTTCTCGGATAATAAACGCAAGGACCGGGACTGGCCGACCTTCCGAGAGTCTTCATGCTCTGTCTCGTGCTGCCGTTAGTCAGATGAACGTTGTTGTTTCTACTGACTATGGTGTTTGATCTGTTTAGATGACATCGTCTTATAGAATTTCTCAGCTCTATGTTCGTAGTGTTCGTGACTACCGACTCGTCGTTCGTCTGGTATTCCGGACTGTCGCGGCCCGGTCCGAAGAACTTTGAACTACAGAACAGTCGCAGGAATATCCTCTTGAATTTACGTCCGAATATAACGTAAACGATGAAGTTAACACTGCTGTTTATCGTAACTAGAAGATTGCCCGACTGGACCAGCCAGGCGGGCGGTTGGAGTTGGAACTTCTCGTAGACGTTTGAGGCCAGCGGCAAAACGTTGCAGACGATGAATACCATGACGACGCACAGCAGCATCGTTGCCAGGCCTATCTCTCTCCTCTGATGGCGCGACAGGTGCTGCAGGTCTCTGTTCGCCTTTCTCACCTGGTAACAGAGAACATGGAGACGTAAATGGTACGTGAAAAAACAGTGCATCGCTGTAAAATTAAGAGCATGCACTGTATGTTCGGGTTTGTAAACCGGAATACCATTTTCGGTCTAGGGTGAAAAAAATTATTTTATTTCTTAATAACAAACGACTAAGGTTTGTTGTCTTTTTGTGAGAAGAGCTTGGATTACACGTGATAAGTGTCCAGGTCGAGGGATCGAACGGATTAATAAATCCAGCCTTAAAAAAACGAAACCGCAAATTGCCCAATTGTACGATAATTCCGAACAAATTCATACGTATTCTGAAAAATTTTACAATTTCAATTTGTACTTTTGTTTGTAAATCTAGAGCCAGATGGTGCGATCGGAAAACTCGGAAAAAAAAATGTGAACCTTTGTGGATAATAAGTTGTTGTAAAAAGTGCAAACAATTTTTCTGTGTAGTGAAGCAAACTTCCTCTGCTCTTGGATTTCAAATGAAAATTTCATTTCGATTACCCCTCGCCCATTTTCCGTTTGGTGAATGAAAATTGCCTACTTTTACGTTTATCGCGAGTATCAGCGATCGCTCCCAGATGTATCGAGAATCATATCGAGAATCATCTCGTCATTTTTTCTTTACTGCTACATTATACGTTCCCAACCCTCCGGCAGCTTATTCTTTAGACGCGACGCGACCGATAGTATTATTTTAGTGTAAAACAGCCCCGAGGGGACTTGCGAGGGATGAAATGTGGGTTGCGAAGAGCTCCGCATAGCTAGGTCATAGGTGTGAGAAAAATATGTGGTAAAGTGCTCCCACGCGGGGTGTAGCCGCGACGGTCTCGCACTTTGTTGGCTCAGCTGACTGGGTGACTTTCTCGAGGTAAACTCCGAGGACTAACGATTATTTTTTGTTCCAGGTTTACGGACTCCGGGTTAACGGGGTTGCGCCATCGGTAAATATTACAGGGTGAATGGGTAGAACGAGAGGGTTCATCCGGTATTTCCAGACGACGAAACAGGGCGTTTCGCAAACTCGTTCTAACACTGTCGTTCTCGCACGTGGAACCTCGATTATCTGAGGTGCTGATCAACCGTGCGTCTCCCAAGAGTCTTTTTTTACATTAACAAATTTTCATTGCAGAAGTCAAGATACAGTTTTGATAGTCGCGAAGATATGCGCCGGCGGGAAATTAAGAAATCCAAATCAAACGAAGGTGACTAATTATTACAAAAAGCAAGAGAAATTACGGAATGTATAAAAAAAGAAAACTTTATTTACTCGTAGTCGTTACGAATTAATGTTTTAATGGACAGTATACGAGCAGGTATGTTACACGGCCCGCTTTGACACGTTGGTGTCAAAGGGCGCATAAACGAAATAAAAAAAAAATTAATCTGCACCATATGGAAAAATTAGACGTATAGTCATGCTCCGGAGTGCATCCTGAACAAAGTTTTCCGAGCAGAATGGCATTAAAAAAAATGTTGGTAAACCTAAAAAATCTGGATTTTTTTAAGATCCAAATTCAAAGATTCTGCCTGGGCGTCGAAATTTTTAGGTTTTAACAGGCCCTTTTTTCTACTAAAAAAAAGTCATTTTTAAATACAGCCGTAGAACTTAAAGAACTTAAGTAAGAATGCATATATACTGAAATAGAATCGAACTTGTTAACGTTTAATTTAATCATGACATTTAATTCGAGTTAACGGTGGTTTCAGATGTCTGGATGTTTTTCGGTCCGAGCAACCTAGTTAGTCAGGGTCGCATGGTATTCATTATTATGAATACCGCACGACCGTACGACCGTGCGATATTTCACATAATCCTCGCGATGGGAGCAACGAAAATGGGAGTTATATCAGACCCTGGGGCTTGAAATACGAGATACTGGCATGAAATTGGATTTTTAGAATTTTTCGACTCTAATATTTGGGGAACGAGACCAACCGAGCAATTTTGTTTTAACGAGGCTCTTACCCATCGTGTGTAGAATTTTTCGCGTACGATGAATTTTTTTCGACGTAGAAGCTCTTGAACTTCGGAGAAAAGAATGTATATTGGTGAGATCATTTTTTGACACCAAACCGATTTTATTTTTAGCATTGTTCTCTTCCAAGTTTCCGAGCTGAAACCTCGTAAACTTGGAGAAAAAAATATGAATTTGAGTTCGCTTGATAATTTTTTAACAGTGAATGGATAAATATTTTTATCATTTGAACGATAGAGTGAAATTCGATATTCAATATTGCAGGAAATTGACTCGGCGAATGCTGCCGTAGGTAACAGAAGATAGCAGCGAGAAAGTCGATAGGCAAAAACCGTACAGTTGGGATCCACCTGGCAAAGCTCCACTCGTGAAATTGGAACGAGTTTTATTGTTCCTTTGTGGAAAGCGTGGGAGAAAGGAATATATAGTGGATGGAGAGAGGAAATGTATCTGTAGAAATATATGCAGGTATATGTATATTTATATATATATATGTATACATATATATAGTTGTGAAATAATAGTTTGACTTATATATTTCTACAGGGAAACCGGAGCTGCAACGGTCACGCACAGGCAAGCACTTACCGCTGCAGTATATTTAAGTTACTGCAGGAGCCTCGAGTCTGACGAGTTGCGGACTCATGCACTTAGCTGAAACGGTACGCGATACGCGCCCCGTTGACTGCTCCGTCCGGTCATACGGACGGCTGTACTACTTGCCTCGAGAATCCTCAGCTGTCTAGCAGATCTTCGAGGCACTCTGGCAACGCTTTAAAGGCAAATTTATAGCGAACGTATTGAATTAACTGCGGTATTGAATTAACTGCGAAGTTGCGACAATACAATAATGCGATAATGGGAATGCGAACAATACGGAAACCCGAGACTCTCGAAAGGATTTACCACGTATACGTTCCGTGCCAAGCGCGAAATTCGGTAACAACTTCGTGTACTTCCTCAATGGGATAAAAATAGGACAAAACTTCAACTACGCGGGAGGCACTAACAACGTCGATTTTGCATAATTACAATTACGAAATTCATCGGAAAATCTTCGTTTTTCATTCAAATTAAATAAATTAAATTGTCAATTTCTAAGGATTGTCAATTTCTTAGAATTATCAATTTCTAAGGATTGTCAATTTCTTAGAATTGTCAATTTCTTGGGATTGTCAATTTCTTGGGATTGTCAATTTCTTGGGATTGTCAATTTCTTGGGATTGTCAATTCCTGGGAATTGTCAATTCCTTGGAATTGCCAATTTCTTAGAATTACCGATTTCTTAGAATTGTCAATTTTGCACGACTATGAAGTTTACATTTTCGATTCTTTTTTTTTCAGCGCTGTTTTTTGATCCACTTGTTCAACCACCCGGAAACTTCTTGCGCGCAAGCTTTACACAAAATTCGTTACTTTTAATAAATTTTTTGAAAAAAAATCACAACTGTAAGGAAATTCTGCAGAATTCATATCCATTAAGGAAAACTAGCGATTTAGTTTCACATGAAAACAGTTTTTTGAAAGACTGTTGAGTCATTATTTTTAAAAAATTCATTGGTTAAAACTTTTTTGCATTGCTATGCAAAATCACCGTTCTTGAGGTCATGTGAAACACCAGAATGCAATTTTTTTTGAGGTTGCTGAAACTAGCATTCAAAGGAAAGAGGATCCCACTGTAACCGCGGTGGAATCCTATTTCCTTCGGTCACCAGAGTTTCCGTCTCCTTGGGAAAAATAACACGGCAGTTCTTATTATCCACCCGGCTCCAGCAAGGCTCGATGGTAAAGTTTCGCGCAACTTTAACATCTTCAACATCGTTCAATTTTACAGATTTTTACCGTTTCAGGAAATACAGAAATTTCGTCGGTATCAAAGCTACAGTTGGGATTAAAAACGCCAAACACCCCAAATTTGTCTGAACAGATTCATTTAATTCGAAGGTGTTAAATCTCACAAAATAAAAATGAATTAAAAATTTTCAGAGCATGAATATTATTCGAGAAAGCCAACTGCAGAATTACGCTCAACAAGTCCAGAAACGAGAGAGTAAAAAAAATTGAATAATATAAAAAAATCTTCAAAGAAAATATGAAGAGAAGCTGGTCGGACGAAGATATTTGTCCATTACATTTTCCGCCCTCCCGGTTATTCGCGCTCCACATTCTATGTAAGCGCGAAAGTAAATGAGGAAGGAGAATTTAACTTTGGTGGGCCGGGTGGAACGCAACGCGATACCAGATGTACCGTAAGAATGTGATACGTGATCCGAGAAACTGGGTTAGACGCTGTTGTGGATCTTTTACAACTCTCTATATCTCTCTATTCTCCCCCGTTCCTCTGCCGCGCTAGTTTCTCGTACCCTATTTTTTTTCAATTCCACGTTAGATATTCAGGTCGCCGGTGCACTCGAAACGAGAGCTCGAAATAAGAGCGCACTGAGGACTGAGGTTTGTCCTCTTCCTCTCGACGATTCCTCGGCTCCTTCCCTGTGCGGTTGATTATACGACGTTGAGCAGAAAAAGAAGAAGAAGTGGAAGAACTGGAAGAAGACAAGAGAGACTTTTCCACCCGGTCTCGAAAAACCTCCCAAGTGGAGGGAGTTCCACGACCGGTCGAGAGTTCGCGAGACTCTGAAAGCTCCTCTTAACTCGTCGTGAATCTCATTTATCGATCTTTAGTTCAGGCGTATCCAGTTAGGAAAAAGAAAAATTGTTTCTCCAAGAAAATAATAGACAAGAGTGACTCAACTCACCCGTCTGTAGATCGCCACGTTGAAGATGACCAACGCAACGAACGGGAATGCGTAGTAGACGAAAAAGTACATCCAGGTCACGTAGACTGTTATGTAAATTTCGTTCGAACGAAGTTTCGCTGGCCACACACAGTATATTGTTACGTTGTACTTCCAGTGCAGTTCGGTCTTAAGTTCCACCTCCCAAAATCTGAAGAAAAGAATTAAAGATTTTTTTTTTTCGTTTCCACAATTGTCTTCAGGTTTTTAAATACATGGATAGGTGGAATTTTTTGTTGAGTTCAGGGACGAATCCCTTAAGGGCTTGTGTGATGAAATCGTTAAAAAAGCATGCTCTAATCTTAAGGAGGCAGTCTCGCTGCGCGCTGACTTCGCATAAGTTCGACAACAATAAGAGAAAATTGCAAGTACTTCTTGATGGTGTAAAAATCTGAAAAAA
>JAPYZD010000239.1:0-44943 GCA_030522725.1 Ichneumoninae sp. B BG-2022a | reverse complement strand
GAGAGGGAGAGAGGGAGAGAAGGGGAGAGAGAGAGGGAGAGAGAGTGTGATGGTGTTATGAAAAAAAAAAAAAAAATTTGTGGGTGAAAAGGTTTCGGTATCTCGTACGCGCGAACGAAGCGTCACGGTCGGTGTTATGCGCCGGTGGTACAGTGGTGGTTGACAGCGAAGGTGAACGCGGTGGCGGTTACGACGAGACGACGACGACGACGAAGCACGACGTGGACGACGGCAACGAGGACGGAGACGTGGACGGTGGACGGTTACAAGAACTACGACGACTACGACAATTACCAAACGAAAGAAGAAGAAAAGTGAAGAAACAACCGAAGTTAAAAACAACAAAAAAAAAATCAACAAAATTTAAATAAACAAAATAAGAAAATACGAAGACGATCATTGGGGACGAAGAAAGAAAAGAAATAAAAAACTAAGGAAAACCAAACAACAACATAAGTATCGAGCACAGGAGGACCCGACCTGGGAATTATATAATAGGGGAGAATTAAGGAGAAAAAATTGAAGAATAAAAAATAATACAGGGATGAACTGGCCGTATTGACGAGCCAGAGCGGAATAGGGAGATAGAGATATAGCGGAGGGAAGAGGAAGAGGAAGGAGCTGTGGAGAGTGACACAGAGAGAACGGGGAGAGAAAGAGCCGACGAGGTTTTTTTTAAGGCGGAGCAAAGTAGTTTGCAGCGGGGAGAGGTAAGCCAGGAGGCATTTATATACCATATAAAAAAAAGGAAAATAACGTAAAAGGAGAATTAAGGAAACGACGGCGAAGCCAGGAATAGTCGTGAGGGCGAACGCGGACGAGGCAGAGCAATCGGAAGAGGAGAGAGGGGAAGAAGAGGAAGAAGAAAAAGAAGAGGAGGAAGCATCGGGAAGTAGGAACGAAAGAAGAGAGTTCAGTTAAGGTGAAACGCGAGGTGTTGACGCGGTGTGTGTTAAAGTGGTGCCGTGTACGGGGGGTGTCACGGGGATCGCCAGCAGGGCAGCGGCTCGAACGCATGTAGGAACATGGCCGCATCCAGCCCCTGCCTCCCTCTAGAGGTGAGTGAGAGCCACCTGAGAATATAAGCAGCCCCAACACTCAATCTCATCTACACCCAAGACAATTGGATATCTTTACCCTTTTCGACCACGAAATTTATTTTTTTAACGAGACCGATATTGGCGAGAGACAAAAAATTAAATAAAGCAGGGGTGTGAACAAGAAGATCGTTTAAAAAAAATTGTACGATGGTTAATGCAGAAGCCAAAATATTCGTACTCTTCGTTTTGGCTTTCTTCATTTTAGTTTTTTTCTTAACTTTCGAGCGAGTCCTCTATAAGCGAAGCCGTGTCGTCGTACCACGTAATATTCTCGACAGCACACACGGCGAGATGTCGGTGGCCACGTCGGAATTGGATTACAGTGATGGGATGAAAATTAAAGAGATTCGTGGGCCCCGAGGATTCTTTTCGCGATCCATTCGGCCGGTGGTGTCGAGAGCTTGAGAGCTTTTGGGATGCAAGATTTTTTTAGCATTTTTTTAAATCCTTGAATAAAGAGATTTTTTGAGGGTGCAAAAGGGGATGAATTTTGCTGTGAACGTGTAGTGCTAGTAGGAATTGCATGAGGATAATTCGAGGCTCCGTCGAATTGGGGAAAAAGCTGTTCCGCAGCCGCTCGTGGGGTTTTCTTTACTCCCGGTTCCTCTCGCCGCGCTAGGGGTTGCGGCGGGCTATTTGAACCGTGTATTCGCGAATAAATTCTCACCCGAACATTATTCAACGGCTCGTTGTGAAAATTCGTCAATTATTTATTTAATATCACCGCAATTATTGCTTGCTATATGAATGTCGATTTAATTTATTTATTTTTCACTTTCCCGACATGTGTTGCAATTCTGAGTCGGTGTTGCAATTTTCTGCAGGAAAGATTTACCAATCGCCAAACGATTAGTCCAAAACACTGGAAATTTAATGGCTAATAGAGCGAGCGTTTTTAATCGGCCATAACTCTTCGGTTCTTGTGTTTCGGATAGTTTTATATAACGATCGACGATAGTGCAACGAAAAAATAAAATGAAAATAATGATGCAACTATCGGAGAGTCGGGAGGTGGAATGCATGCGGCGAGGATGTAATCGGTTACGAACCGCCACAGCCAACTTCGTACACGCGAAGCTATCGTTAATTAATAACCACTGGAGTTAATTAGTGGCGGGCGTAGGGCGGAATTTTATTTTCACGACAGCAGAAAAAAAAATAGAGAGAATGAGAGAGCGGTGGGGAGGGGTAGTTGTCGGTATATAGGTTCGTTATCGTAAATATCGCGTCGTTGCGAGCTTTTAATTTGGACCGCCAACCACCGGTCCACGGTACAGTGTGTACGACGACTGTTACGATACAAGCTGTACACAACGTGCAATTTATTTATACACGAGTATAGCGGGTTGAATTGATGGTCTTCATTAAGATGACGCTGTGAATATTGTGAATGTGAATTTTGCTTCTGCCGACGAGATAGAGAAATATTCTCCGCCGTGGCGCGACTTTCATAACTCGTTGAGTATTCTGACATCTAGAGACAATTTTTTATTTTTTTTTCGACGTATTAAGAACCGAATTTTTTTTAATGTCTTCATTTCAAGTCTGTATGTTAAAAATATATCCCTCGGTTTATTAAGGGCAGGCGAAACACGCATGAGTGCAAGGGAGACACTATAAATTTTGAAACAATTTTCTCCGAAACGATTCTATAAAATGAAAAAACAATTTGCGGGTCACACTGCGTTAATCAAATACGCAGTGCGTCACGCAATCTGTTCTTTGTTTTATAAAAACGTTCCGGAGAAAAATAGTTCCATAATTTTTTTAGGTTTCGTTGATCTTTAGCCCCACCTTAAGCTCTGTCGGATCCAGCTGAAATTCAAAGACTGTGACGATAAAAATCTCTGACTATTGAATTTTGTGTATTCGTCAACCAAAAATCGCAGCTTATCGTACCATTCTCAACCTGCAAATATTTTTTATTTTATTGAACAAAAAACATATATTCCTATAACTGCTATAATTGTCGGGAAAAAAATGTATTCGTCGTATCGCGAATTTGTCACTTTCGGAAAGAAAAATAATCCAGAAACGTTACGGGCGATGGAGGTAAACGGTCTGACCAGTTACGCGCTTGTACTACTTGGCGCACGACGACGCCTGTGTCCCCGCATTGACCGGCTGGCCTCGTCCGAATATCCAATTGCGCGAGCCCACCGCGTTCGCTGTACGGCGACGTTATAGTCGACGCGACAAACAACGTTTTCGACGGAGAAACAATTTGACAAGGGGGTTCCCGTATGCCGGGGCACTGTGTCGTGTCGTAAAGCCGATAGGTCGAAGCGCGTTCGTGAAACTGCAACCCTGTACCTACACTGGTGTGCAGTTCGATTATACGTATAGTACGTGCACAGTGTACACCGAGAATCTCGGCTCTCCGGTGCATACACGTGTTCCATTGTGGGCAACCCCCCCTCGATTTGCGAAATCGGTCAGCAGCGTTTGACACGCTCCGTTTCGCTGGGAGAGCTGACACCGGCCAACGCGCCCCGGCGAGCTTTCAGCCCCGAAACTGTTCCATACTTGCAAACGCTTTTAAACCCTCGTCGGACACTTGACTGAAAATGCAGACGGAAAATAAACCGCTAGACCGAAAGGAAAAGGCACTGGGTTCTTATCGATCCGCATATTAAGGGGAGGTCCGTCGATTTCGGGTAACACGTACCGTGTTTTATTTTTTCTCGGTGACAAATCCTCAGGTCAGAATATTAAAAAATGGTAGGCGTTAATATTTTTCGATATGCTTCAACGTACTGTCTCTCTAAAATAGCTCGAAGTATACAGTAAAAATAGTTTGTACTTTTTACAACAACTTATTGTTCACAAGCGTCCACAATTTTTTATTTGTTATTTTTATAGTTTTATAAACAAAAGTATGAAATAAAATTGTCAATGACACAGTAAATAATAGGGTAGGTTCGTATATTCAACTAAGTTCGTCACGCATTTAACAAAATTATTTTTACGAAATTTCGCATTCCGAAATTATTTTTTACTGTACGAATAAAAAAAGTAACGCGGCACACGGAAAAAAATCGCTTGCGGGCTGAAAAATAATATTTTTTATTTCAATTCTACTTTCAATTCTTACAATTCCATATGATATTGAAAGAACGGCAGCAAGACTGTCGTGTTATCGTTTCAATCCCGTACGAAATTGTAAGAATTCAAAGTAGAATTGAAATAACAATTCTTTTCCTTGGCAGCCCGCAAACGAATTTTACTTGAATCATTGATATGTTTTTTTTCGGTGCAGCGATGCATTGCTTATTCAATGTCCATTTAAAAAATCGTTTCCATCTGCAACATATTTCTTGTCAGACCGCCTCAATTTGTTGGAACTCTCGACGAGAATCCGATATACAAATTGACCCTTAATGAGAATCTACGTGCTCCTCGTTCTCAAACAGCTAATTACATTTCCCTCGCGGTTAATTTTTTCTACTGCTCAGATAGATGTTAATTGGCTCTCTTCGATTTGAATTTCGAAGCCCCTCACCTATGAGAGTAAAAAATTATCGCTGCAGGATTTGCCGTCGCGACCTCGTTGAAATGTGTGAAAACGGCGCTTAACAGGCTTTCCAGTTTTATCTCTTTCCCGTTCCGAATCGTTCGCGAGGCTTACCGGCGGGTTTGGTTGGTATACGTGGCGCATAAGCAGACGACGATGGAGAAGCGGCGGCAAGCGCCACGTGCGACGAGATTTAAGGGACGGCCGGAGGCTTAGGTTGGCAGGCCTGTGGGACTCGAACGTCGGCGAGGCTCGCAGGCTAGTGAGCCGGACGGAGACGGGTAGAGGCTTCCTCGGTGTGCAGCCGAGAAGGTGAGGGATGGATCCAGGGTGGTTGGTCGTCGTTCGTCGTCGTGGTAGTGGCACGACGGAGAGAGGGGCTGTGGCTCGCGACTCGGCGAAGAGGGAAGCTTGGGTGAGGAGAGGTTGCGCGTCGAGGGGCCGCAGGGGAGGAAGCAAGGGCGGCATGAATGAACGATCAATAGATATATAGTTTACCTGGCATCCAGGTACATCTTACCGCTACATATTTCGCCGAGATGGGATACTTTTACCGCGCCATACCGACGACCGAAGAGCCTGTAAAAACCCCAAATAGAGCAAGATACTTCCCTCCCGATGTTACGTCAGCGATTCCTCATAATCACGCGTTGTAAAAGGATAAGAACGACAATAACTCGCGGCTCCGAAATTTGTTTATCGTTTTTTTTTATCAATTTTTATGATCAATTTTGTTTGATTTTTATAGAGTTTTGTTGGTTGTTCAACAACTGGTATTTGATGGGTTTTTGCACAAGTTCTCTTATACACTTATTGCTTCCTCATAGAGGATTTTTTGGAAATTCTCTGTGGTAGCTCTAACTTGCGTAAATTTCGAGCAATCGTCCTAAAACTGCACATAAATATACTATTTTGAACAAAGACCTTTGGCATTGAATTTGGTCAAAATCCATCGAAGTGGTAATATTATATGGGATTTTGAGTTTTTTTGAAAAATGACTAAAAGTGGTCTAATTTGAGTAAACTTTGAGGTATTGATCTTAAATTTATTAGAGATGCTCTTATAAGACGAAATTTAAATTGCAACGCGACCGCAGCCTGGCATTTCCGGGCCCGGGAGTTAAACTCATTATCGGAACAACAGTTCTTCATCACTCCCGTTCGCGCACTCGGTTATCTATACTACTATTGTACTAGGAGTACTATTATTAGTGTAATATCTGTGCGGCGTATGTGTGTGCGGGAGTAGCGGCGAGTTTGTCGAGTCCTTGATAGTAGCGAGAATCCTCCAACAACGCCGAGAATCCCACGAGGAGTATCGATTCGAGCTACGAGAATGGCGTGATGACCGAGTGCGGTTAAACATGTGTCGAAGCGTCATCCGGTGACCACCCCGCAGGGTTGATTTACCTAGTTTCGAGACCATCAAAGAGATTGAGTCACATAAAAAAAAATAACAATTACCCCTCCCAGCAGTTCGGAGAAACGCTCCTGGTTTTTTCCTACGCACCTCGTTGCAGCAACACTTTTTTTCATCGATCCTGAGAATAGAAGAAAAAAAAGATCTGAATACCTTTGAAGTACCGTGTTAAAAATATGCATCACTTTTTTTCAAGATGATACAAATTCTCGATAAAGTATCGTAAAAATTTCACAATGTCCGATCGAGTACCGAAAGATACAGCATAAAAAAATGATTGGAGATCTTTTTTTTTTTTACATATTCGCAAGTTTACTTAGATTAATATCGAATCTGAAATTTCGACATGCAACCGCATCGCTCAAGGTAGTCCTTTGCGAATAGTGTTCACTTCGCATAAGTTGCAGAGAAATGAGAGGGAATTACAAACACTTCTCGATGGTATTAAATTCTGAAAACATGTCAAGCACACGGAGAAAAAAAAATTGTTGGGACAACAAGAATTTTGTTAACATAGCTGATTTATCGGGTTAACATAGGGACAACAAAATATTTTGTTGTGGCAACAAATATTTTGCTGTAGCAGCCAAATATTTTTGCTGCCATAACAATAAATTGTTAACGATCTAAATTTTGTTAGAGAAACAGAACAATTTTTCTCCGCGCATATTACGGGTGCTGAAAATATAAATTTTTCATAATAATAATTCCAAAATGTTATTAACAAATTGATGATAAATAAAATTGTTCAACAAATCTTCCGAAAACGTTTTTTTTAATGAAAATGGTTCGTTTATTTTCCTGAATACGTATGAATTTTTTCATATTTTTTACTTCCTTTTAAATATTGTGACTTTCTAAACATTTTTGGCATACAAAAAAAAAAATTCAAAGTGACTTTAAAAATCCTAAAAAATCTCATACGTATTCAGAAAAGTGAACGAATCTCCTTCATAAAAAAAGTTAGGTCTCCGAGAGATTTGTTGTTAATTTTCACAAATTTGTTAATAACATTTTGGGATTATAATTATGCAAAATGAATCTTTTCGGTACCTTTAATCTGCTTAATTTTTTCAGATTTTTATACCACCCGAAGTGTCTGCAATTTCCTATAATTTCTCTGAAACTCATGCGAAGTGAACACTATTCGCAAGGGCTACCTTAAACTGGCGCAGAATGGGCAGCCGATGTGGCATCCTCGTCAGGGTACTCTAACGCAACTCTAACGGAGCAGTTTCGCTGCCTACATTGGGAGAGATTATAATCGGACGATCGACTGTCGCCTGCGACAATCCCGCGAACTAATAACGGTACCGTGAACTTTGCAACGCCAGTCCTACGCTTATCACTCGTCTCCGTGTCTGCCCGACAGATTGCACAGGCATTTCGCGAACTTAATTTCCGTGCCAATTATCCTGTGAACAAGAAATTTTAATCCTAACGGCGTGTCACCGGAATCAGATGACGCATGCAGACAAATGATTACTCCTCGGCGATCTTATCCGTCTCCCGCGGGTACTGCAATGCTCTGGCGCGATCCCAAAAGATATCGAATTTCCCTCGTCCAGAGCAGCCCGCACAAGACACGAACCGGCAGAGAGGAAGCAGTTTTAAGGAGGGCACGTTACACTGCGAGACTATGCGCTGTGTACCCGGTTTTACAGCTTCGGTAGATGACTTCATCGCGTCGAGTGTGTCTGACGCCAAAGGACAAATTCTCGGTATCCTTCGAGGACGTCGCGTCCTCGGAAACCCCGCGCGATCCCGTATGACCGCCAGCGTTGAGTCAGAATCATACTCGGAAACATCGAGGATGATGCATCCGTGCCCTAGAATTGGAGCCTTACCAGGAACTCCGACACTAACTGGTACTCGCGAGGTTGTTATTTTTATGATTATTTTTTTATTAACCGACAGCGTTAGGTGCGCGATCGGTGTGTGGCTTCGGCGGTCTCCCGAGTCAAGCAGCTTTGCTTGCGTCCAGTAGATGGATGGGTGACCGCTTAAACCCACACCGGCTGCACGTCGAATGTTTAGCGGCAGGCCAGTTTTTCTGAGTTCTTGATGTTAAAACATCGAGGAATCAGAAAAATATAGGGTCGTCTGTACCGACACCGGTTTTCGGCAGTTTCCCCGTGTCCTCGGCAAATGCGGCACAGTGTAGCTAAGTCGGCTGCGGACGCACTGGAAGTTAGGTAGCTTAGTGAAGTGCGGGTAGGAAGTGATAGGGGGGAAAGGGAAGGGTTACGTAAAAACCCGAGGAGGGTATTCAATGGAACATACAAAAATAAGAAATAATAATAAGTTATTATTTTTTATTGATTGCAGAAACGAAGCTGACAAAAAAAAAAATTCGCTCGTATTTTCATTCTCATTGGCCGGCTAATGGTTTTTATCGTAATTAAATTCCGTACACATAAAAATATATAGACAGATAGTACGTTTGCGAAATGTTTTTTTTTTTTTTTTCGTTGCTTTACCAATCCATAACGAACGAGTCATCGTTAATTATCGGCTGGAGTTTCTGTATTGCGAAGGGCGTTCATCGTCGTGGAACGATGTGTAGTCAATCAAGGTCCGCTTCGTCGATGAAAGCGGCGGAAGCTCGTGGGACGAAGGGTTCGTGGAAGTGTCTGTAGGGTATACGGCGGAGTCGGTAAAGCGTTTTGTCAATAGCTTTGAAATAGTCAGTTCCGTAGATAGTGTCACGAGAAAGGGATTAAAGGCCGCGAGGAAAGGGAATGAGAATCGAAAGCGTGAAGACATTGCTCACTGTGCTGCAGCGGTTTTCCGCGTGTCTGACACTTCCGGACCTTCACTACTTGTCGTCTGAAGCGAGGCGGCGTAAGCACCGGGCTGACGAGGTGGCAGTGGTCGATGTCGGCGTTGTGTCAGACATCCTTAAAACTCCGTTTTATTGAGAACAAAAATTTCTTCCCGTTTCTCGCATTGAACATGCAATCGTAAAGTGTCTCAAAATACACATTGCTGTCAACGAAGATGTTAACAAGCCGGGTCGAAAAAAAGGTGGCTGAGCAAATAACCAATAATCGATATTCAGAGATGTCTCAACCTGTGTACCAAATTTGAGGTGCTTTAGTTCAATCATTACGACCATGATATAATATAATAATATAACAGCTACAATATCTTATATATATTTTATAAAACAGTGGATTTATTTTGTTTGTTTGTTGATTTGGATATTTGTCCCCCCCCCCCCTTGGGTGAAGTTTAGAGAGTTCTTATTGTAGTGGAGTAGGAAATAAAAATAAACCTTATTTACGAAACGTATGCGTGGGCGTCAAACGCGTGAGTCAACATAACCGCTTGAATAATAATATAACAGGTATTAATATTATAATATCACAGTTATACTAATATTATTTTATTTATTATGTTATTGTAATTACTGTATAGTATAATATATATATTTATATATTATATTATATTATTGTAATTACTATATTATTATGTTTGGAATTGGAGCATCGTTAATTTGTTTTAAATTGAATTTGACCATCGGGTGATTAATGTCCTTTAAATTCGCAGCTTCAAGCTGGTCATATTTCTTAACGATTGCGTTTACGAGGAATTTCGACCTGCGATAATGAGGCGAATCCACACGTGGGATTGAAGATACGCATATCCGCCCTGACGTGTGGATACGCAGGATTATTTATTCGCTGTCGCAACGACGGTAGTGGTCTGTCTTTGAGGGATCTATGATTCCGCACAGTGAGGCACAACGTAGTCTATGTGTATTAGGTAGATGGCCGTTCGTACACTCGCCCTCTCGGTCCTCCCGCTCTCGTCCTCCACCTTTCCCGTTGGGGGCTTATCGATCCGAATTCCGAAATTCCAACATTAGCGTCGAGTACTCCGGCTCGCTCTTTCCATCGGTTCTCCCTTGCTCTCTACTCTACTCTTAGCTGAGCAAGCCTCAGTGAATGACGTCATCGTGTATCGGACGAGACTGCTCGTTCTACGAACTCTCGATGACTCTACACTTTTGAAAGCCTCTCCCGGTGTCCTTCGTCCCGTCTATATATATATACCTACTTTTTCGTCACTACCCAATGTACATCCCAGAACAAATTTTAGTCATCCTTCGTAGTGCACACTGCATGGGCTGAAACGATCCAGTTGTATGTCGGATCGAATTGTCAATAACAAAAAATCTACTAACGCCGTTGATTTAATTTAATAAATTTAGGGTAAAAGTGGTGAATATGGCCCACCTCGATTAACACGTAAATCAATAATATATGGACCAGTCTATATTCCCCACTTTTACCCTACAATTTATTTTTAGTTTTCGATTAGTAAGTAAAAAAAAAATATCAATTCGATGTTGCTTCACCCGAAGATTACGATTTTTGCGACCGAAACTCGTACCGCGGCTTGCGTCAGTTTGCCGGTGAACGGTCCGATAAGAGATACACGAGACAGATTACCGTGGTTTAGTGAGGCAAGTTCGGAGGGGTCGATAGTCAAATAAGGATCAGCGTTGATTAGTTATAATTTCAAGTGTTCTTTGTAGAAAATTTCCTCGTTTATTGTTGAACCTTCAACAACCGGATATTTCATCACTCGAAGAAAAAATTGGTTTTTCGAGCCGAAAAAAACATTGTGCGACATCGTCCGGATATTACTGGATATTTGGTGTCGAGCAGGGAAGATTTTTTTCGTTTTTATACTCGTCGCCGCAACATGGTCGATATATAAGCTCGCACCGGCCGGCGTCCTCGATTCAGCGTACGTGCACGCCCACTCGGCGATGGAGCGGGGCGAGCTTGCAAGCTCACGAGGCAACGGCAGTGGGCACAGACACACAGGGAAAGGGACGAGAAAGGAACGCGCCGGATACGCATAGCGTTGGCGGCGACCTGGCTAATGGTAACCCACGCTTTCTCAAGGCAAATTGACCAAAAGCTAATTTCGTTGGAACATGTATGTAGCTATTACGCGCTAGCTCCCGGTATGTTCTACTTCTCGTGTCACCAATTTTCGTCCTCTCAACCTACCATTTACACACTTGTGTACAACTTTCTTCTCTTTTTCTTAAACGACCAAACTTTTTTGATTGTTAAATCCACGCTCGTGCTTAACGCGATAGGAGAAACAAATTCTACTCGAACGACTCGAACTTGCAAGATTGCTGGCTCGTGGCATCAGAATCATTCTGAACCCGAGTAGAAATTTTCGAGCGTTGCATCGGGCCCTGATAGGGTCCTGATAAGGCGTTATCGGACCCTTGTCAGGCCTTATCAGGACCCTATCAGGGCCCGATTTAACGCTCGAAAATTTCTACTCAGGAATACTTCGTTCACAAATGATAATGTAATTTGAAATTAGTAATTGAAATAATTAATCATTTCATAAATCGGTGATATATTTGGTGTTTCTTTTTCTTTTGAGTGTTTTTCCTTTTTTTCTTTTGAAAAAATGTTTACACGTGACAAAAAATACCTTTCATTATTCGCTTTTCCGACGAAAGGGGCACCAATGTTTCTGAGGTCTAGGGCGGCAAAAATGTTAAATCCGCCACTGCCAGAATGGTATCGCCGAATTGGTTCGGGATTTTTTTGGCAGACAAAAACTATTTCTCGACGTGTGCCAGAGGGCAAATTGTTACGTCGCACGAATTACATTTTTTCTCGCTTTGGTTAATCCTTTCGGTCTTTACCTTGTTTTCGCGAATGAATATTCGCAAAGCTATTGGCTCCGCAATTATTTATAGAATCTACTCGGAGTCTTTCGTTGTACGGTATACCATGCAAATGCGGACTGTGCCTCAAGTCTCCAATTGTTCAGGAAGATCCGTCGAATAATAGAAGGAAGATGATATTAATTTGACCTCCTTAAAAAAAATAATAAAAAAGTACCTCTTTCTTATTCCTTTGTATTCCCGAGTCAATCGCCGGCTCTCTGGTCTTATAGAAACTCGGGAGTTTCTCTCGTTGATTGGCTGGCGAATGGGTTACAACAATGGGGGTAACTCCGGTGGAACAATATGAATCGCGCGATGGGCCGTTTTGCCCCGCGTACGGTCAGAATGTCACTCCAGTGAACTGCGGAGCGAGGAGTCCGCGTCGTACGCCCTGGCCTGGTCCGTCCGATAATGGCCCGATCAATCGGCACTCCATCGAGGCCGCATAGTTTCACCACGCATCCGCGAATCTCTCACTCTCCTCGTCTCCTCCAGCTATCGCAGAATTTCGCTCCACCCAAGAGTCAATGAGTCAATTATTTAATTTAGCTTCCTCAAATCTTATTGAATGTTCGTAGATCTTTTGCCTATTATTATTAAGTCGAATATGGAGGAGATCGAACCTACATTGCAACACGTAGCCATGAACCATGGTTTGTGAGCACTGTATCGGCAGGATAGTACCACTTTTTTTTTATTCAATCGAACATGAGCGAAGTAAAAGGCATTGTTTTAGTGCGAACAGAACGCCTGGCCAGACCAAACACAACTGTAAAAACAAATAAATTAAATTTGCATGTTGCTTCCTCATTTTTAAGGTCATTCATGTGAATGTCTGGAAAATATGTATCTTTCTCTATGAGAAAGTCCAAATTGGTTTGCGAATATTATCAAAGAGTTCCCCGCTTTTTCTTGAGAATGAAACAAAAAAAAATAGTAAGTAATGTACAGAAATAATTATTTGCCAATATAAGGTGTTTGGTCAATTATTATGTGTGCGTAAAGTTCTTAAACACTGCAAGACGCGGATTAGGATAAATTATGGAAAATTAATCGCACAAAGTAGAGTGAGCAGTTCCGGAAAATAATATAACCAAAACGCGAAAACTAATAATAATTTTTAAAAACATGCATAAACAACTTTTATACATATACATAACAAATTAGCATAGACGCGGCTCGATGCGTATTCGAGGTTATACTACACATTGAGTGTATTCAATGCACTATAGAATAGCACACAGCTACAGCATTTTTACGGCAGACGACAAATAATCGCGAAGGCAATAGTAGATAATGGCAGGCGCCTGTCGATATATCTGAATAGGGTTTTGGCCCGTTTTTTCGAAGTTAATTATTTCTGCCATTTCACATTTATTTTCCTATTCGTTTGCTACGAACACACTTCCACATACACAGAACTAGTGTGCCAAATTCTGTCAAGAGACATTGAGCCATTCTGACAAACACTGAAGACAACGAAAACAGCAAAATCGGGTGGCCTCGGAGAAACGCCGGTCTTTTTGCCCTAACTCCCGTCTTTTTGCCCTAGCGGGCAGTCGGGAGTTAAAAAAGGAGTTGTCAAGGTAGGCGGCTCTGGCCTGCAGTTCGATGTATCCAAACTCGAGCAAAGCGTGCTGGAGACTCTATAACTCGATGATTGATGAAGAGATCACCGAGGCTGCAGCAGCCAGTTCGCGTGTACGCTGTGTCGAAGCTTTCGGGCATCCCTTCCGTGTCGCCCTATCAAATACGTCATCGGCATCGAGGATGTGGACGACTGTTAATTTGGCCGAAAGGCTGTCGACGAGAATCGGCACGTCTGACGATTATATCCACGAAGGTATTCTCGATGATTTTAAATATCTCTCTCCGTGTCTAGACATGTCGGTCATGGCTATATCGATCATCGTACGAGTTCCTCGCCAACGTTCCTCCTCCCAGTGCGTTCTACTTAATGATCTTCGATTATCTAGAGTTTTGACTCCATTGTATCGGCTCGCCCACACACGCCAGCACTTGTATGCCTCACTTCCAGCTGAGTTTGTATTATGCTTCCACGGCACGTATCGCCTGTGCCGACGTCGTATTGTACGGAACAATTTTTCTTACAGCGAATATTTGTCGAGTTCGATCTACCGCTTAAAAATCTGATTATACCGACAAAAAATTATAACGGAAGTGGCTGAAAATAATTTTATAGAAAATTATATAATCATCGTATTATAGAAGAAAATGTTGAATGAAGCTATCGCAGTCTATAATAGCAGCAGTCTATAATAACGATACAGAAAAAGAAATGGTGACGGAAAAAAATTCTTAATTAATTTTCCTCTATCCCGCATACAATGAAAAATAATTATTTTCTCGCCAGCCGATCAATGTGCATAAAATTGTAAGAACCTATTTTCCATGCCTGAACATATTAAAATACGCAATTTCCGATTTTACTCGCGCGATATGTTTTAGTTTTCGATTTTGCAATATTCGAATGGATAATTGATTTGTAATTAATAATGCGTATGCCTCCGGCGACGTTCCGCCGTGTCAATTCTGATGGTTTCAGTGAGGTCCTTTAATGTGTTCCCTCCTCAGTGTTTCAACATCAAAAGGAGGAATTGATGGTCTGCAGAGTACAGAGCTGACACGTCATACACGTGCGCCTGGGAGGGAGGGGGGGGGAAGGGTGGGGGTTGCAAGGTGAAAGCCGCGAGAACCGCCGTCGTGGCGTCGAGCTTTACGCAGAGAGACCCACCACGTCGTCGTCGGCGACCGCGTCGACGGTTCTCTCTCCCTCTGACGTCACCCCGGCAAAATGGCGCTGACGTGACGTCACGCCAACCCCTACGGCGGAATCGAGGGTTGCGGGCGCGGAGGGATCGTTACGATGGCCTAGCCGGTGCAACTACGAGTGCACGAGCACCAGTAGCAGAATCCTATATAGCTTTTGCTGTGGTCGAGGTGCTACGCTGATTCTTCGTAGGATCGCGTTCAGCTGACTCCTCTCCCCCTCTCGCTGTGCACTCTCGACTTTGACGAATTATCACTTAGGACCATCGAATTAACACTTCAAAAGGATGTTTTTGTTGTGCGTTTTTTTTTCTTACACAAAACGTTTGACATTAATAAAAAAAATATCCGTCCTTTTGGAGCAAATGAAGCGGAGGATTTACCAAGTTAGGTAATGAATACGAAAATTGGCCTCATCAACCTTACAATTAATGCTCTTTCACGAAAAGGCTCGAGAGGCAGTGAACACGAGGAGACTCGAGTGAAGAAAAATATTTAGTACATAAATATGGAACCTCAGGACACCTTCTCATTTAGCATTTATTTTTTTTGTTCCTCAGTAGAGCGAGGCAACGGGGCAAAACGCGGTTTTTGGGCAAAACGTCATTTTCCAATCATTTTTGGATACCGAATTCGCCCTATCGGATACATCAGGCTTTTCTGCCCAGTTTTGCCACCTTGTCCGATCCAAAAATTATTGGAAAATGACGTTTTACCCAAAAACCCCGTTTTGCCCCGTTGCCCCATTTTGCCCCGCTCTCCCCTACATATCTTTGCACGGAGCCTTAATAGCGTGGTTTTTTTTGTCATCCTGAGATCTCGTAGGTCAAAGTCTCTTTCGCTTTTTGGCACTGCAGGAGATTTCTGGAAGGTTATTTTTATTTTTTAATTTTTTTGTTGTTGATTTGGCGTTTAATCGTTGATACTTTCGCCGGTGCGATCTCGAGAGATGCCGCGTGTAGATGGACGAAGAGAGAGAGAGTCCGCCGTCGAGTGACGGAATCTAGAGATAAACCGGGGCTCGAGGAATAATCGACTCTTCATTGTTGGCTAATGAACCTGGCGTCCTCCGGGTTCACTCGAGAGGCAACGGTTTCAGAATCGATATTCCATACAGCAGGGTCTCGTGCACCTACATAGTTCCTCTCGCAGCTACCTTCTACGTGGTAATCGGTGAAGAATCCTTCGACCACAGCAGGATCCGTGGCAACCACGCCCGTTAGCTAGGCAGCAGCCAGCTAGCTTACTTGCTTGCCTATCTTGCTTGCTTGCTTGCCTATCTTGCTTGCTTGCTACCTGGCTTGCTCGCCGCCAACCTCGGGCTCATTTCATTTAACCGGTTCGTTAAACCCGAACGTCGCGATCATAACCAACCCCTTGAGTACCCGACACGTGCCGGCACGACGAGATAACTCGAAGATAAGCCGAGTTACTGCAGGACCTCGCTCCTGAACAAATAGTTCGATCTTCGCGTAATGCGTTCGCGAATTTACCGTGACAACCACGTTCGAGGATAATCGCTGTTCTGGAAATGTTTAACTCGCTGCGAGGCTATATTACGTTCATGTTCATGATTAATTGAAATTGAAAAGATCGATAAAAAATATTATCGTGATTCTCTTGCAGGGGTAAATATTCGCTGGGTACCCAAATAACGTATCGATATTGGATAAAATCAAAAAGTTGAGCAATTTTTTATTACAATTCTCGAACAGACACGATGACCCTCCGAGGTTGTATCGTTTCAATTTGCAAATCAATCAAGTTTAGAAAATACGATACATTACGTTTACATGACGTCATAGAGATTTGTGAAATATATTTTATGAAGATAAAGAATAGGTTATTATATTGGAAAGAAGGCCGGGATATATATGAAGAACATTGTCGGACGACATATTTGATCTAAGGTAAGCGGCCCAGTTTCTGCCATCTTCAATTGTTAAAGGGAACATTTTATAAAAAATATACGTATCGCGGCATTAATCAAGAGTAAACCGCCCTTCAACATGCCGTCAATTTCATTTGTATTTAACGTATACTGTATTTATTATTAGTATAACTTGCGATTAATGGCGCATTTTATACTAATAAATTGCGATTAACTGCGACAGCGGCGGAAATTGGGCCGTTTACCTTGTTAGTGTTCAAGGATAAAATACTTTGATGAAACGATCGAGAAATGCCACTGTGCTTCGAAAGCTTCAATAAGTTTACGGAGCCTGCGTTTACTGTGTACAAATAAGTAGAAAAAAAAGAAAAAAAAAACATATTGACGCCTCGAGCGATCGCAGCCAATAAACTGCAGGCATTTGTGCCGCAGCGCCCATCCCGGCGTGTTCACGCAAAAACGTTTGCAAGGCCTGATGATAAAAAGTGAAAACGTATTAATTTCGCGTGCCTGTTGCAAAACATAGATGCACACCGGTAGGATCGTACAGGGTATTTCATCCACACGGTACGTGTCAGTTATATAGAACGAGAGTATATGTAACTGCGACGACACGAACATTTGGCAACGGCAACCGCACTCGACGTTATATCCATCCACCCGGCCTGTGTCGGATCAACAAAAAGCATCTTTGGCTCCGGGCTCGTAGCGTTACACAAATCGCAATAAACTGTGTTCCTCTCGCGACTACCCAACATATAAGTCGAGCGGTGCTGGAAGCTTGAGCTTTTTTCATTGATATTGAAATTTACCAACGAATTTCTCCTTCAAGGAGGCTCCAGCGATTAGGCGACGCGAAGTTTCAGATCTAAATTTTGGACATGCTGCCATAAAACCCTAAATCTTGGTGCGTGAAAAGAATATTAAACAGATCGATCGTACAATTTCTTAAATATTTACTTAAATATTAAATTTAAAGTGGAGTTTTCGACATTAACTCTTGATAGAAAAAAAAGTTGATTGGAGTGCCTGGTAAATATTACCGACGTCAAAGGATTTTCCGCCGTTTCATGGAAGAGATCCTTATTCCATTATCTCGACAAGCTTAGAGAATCAAACTGTACGTTGATTTATCGTGGATTCAGCGATAATCAAGTGAAACACATAGAGAGATTCGGAACGGCGTGACGAGGACGTCGCTGGGGACGAGATTGTTGTACTTACGGTAGCGGTTTGGCCACGTACGTATACGTCCCGTCTCGTTTGGACCTTGACCGATGCCGGGCGAAGCGTACGCGTCCGCGCCCGCGACGATGAATTAATTACAGCTGGGCGACGTCGGCTTCGGTGGTAGTGACGATGGTGCGGTAGCAACGGGCTGGCCATTAATTACGCAAACGCGTATTCGAATACTCGTCGTTCAGTGGGGAAACGGGTATGCCCAGGCCAGGGCGGTGTGCGGTATCGTTTCATGAAGGTACGCGACGCCACAGCATCCAACGCGGCACGGGACACGGGATGTCGCGCTAGCTGACCAGCAGTTACTCGGAAGCTGACCAGCAATTCGTCTGAACGATATGACTTGGATGGCTGATGGGTATATGGCTCGTCACATTCCTGTCACTGTTCTTGCCCCGTGTGGATTTTCCGGCGCGCACAGTATCAAAGTACACAAGCGCGACAATCACATTCAAATTTTCTCCGAAGGTCAGATCCGTCTTCTGTCGATCAAAGATTTTACTGACACAGAGATTTTCGAACCAACGTGTTGGAAGATTTATATTTTTATTTTTATTTTCATTTTCTTGTCCCATTTACCATATCAGATTATATAGTCGCGACAATCACGTTGAAATGTTGTCCGAAGGTCAGATTTGTCTTCCGTAAGTCAAAGATTTCTACTGCCTCAGAGATTTTTGAACCAGTGTGTCGGAAGATTTTTATTTTTATTTTTGTTTTCTTGTCCCGTGTGGATTTTCCGGCTCGTATCATACCAAAGTACATTCAATCGTGGTAATCGCGTCCAAATTTTCACCGAAGGTCAGAGTTGTCTTCCGTAGGTCAAACATCCTACTAACTCAGAGATTTTCGAACTAGCGTGTCGGAAGATTTTTATTCTTATTTTTGTTTTCTTGTCCCGTGTGGATTTTCCGGCGCGCACAGTATCAAAGTACACAATCGCGACAATCACATTCAAATTTTCTCCGAAGGTCAGATCTGTCTTCCGGAGGTCAAAAATTCTATTGACTCAGAGATTTTCGAACGACCATGTCGGAAGTTTTTTACGTTTATTTTCTTAACATCTCCAGCTTGATAATAATATTAAGACTCCTCGGTCTGACCACACACTGACATTATCTACTTGCCCTCCTTCGAATCCGTTTACGGAATCGGTTAAATTTAATCTTGCGACTGTAAAGGAAAAGCTTTGTACATTTGACATTTTGTTTTCCACAAACTCTCTACAATCTTTTCTTTATTTTATAAATAAATTAGATTTGTTAACGTCACGAAGAAGTTTGTATAATGACAAAAAACTCTTTGTGAGTACTCCGCTTTTACAAATTTTTTCTCTTACTGTCTGTCGACTTTGAGAATATTAAATTTTGCGACTACTTTATCGCGCATCTTTTTTTTAAATAAATTTTATAGTTGCTCCAACAGCGATAACGAAGCTTAGCTATACTTGAGCGAAATTGACTCGAGAAACGGGTAACGAGTCTTCCTTGACGTGCTTGAAAGTCTACCTTGAAAATCGTCAAAGCCTTTGACACAAATTGAACATTATTGTACGAGATGAGCCTCCCTTCGTCTTTGGCTTATTTACCACAGAGATAACGTATGAAAATTTCCGCTCGAGGGCGCACGAGGAAGCCGAAACGAATTACAATCTCTCACCAAGATGTAAAGTGGCACTTTCGTACGGAAACCTCAATAACACGAGGGTGACGAGTATTACAGGCCGACAAAAAGAGAATATTACAGGGGTAATCTCGTCTGTACAGCATATCGGGCTTTCCTTGAAACGCACGGAATCTTACACTGACGATATTGAAATCTATTTATTTTGCTTCCTCATATAGAATGTTTTTGTTAAAAAAATTTTAAAAATAATAAAAATAAATCTAAAACTACATATTTGTGCGACGTGTGACGGGAAGAAAGACCATCGAGAGAGGGAGAGAATTGAGAATTCCGGTAGTGAGCATCAGCAGCGAGTGAATAGGTATAGGCCGGTTTCGCTAGAGACTTCCCGAGGTCGCGCATCTTGGCCAACCCCCTTCGCTAAAGCGACGACGGCGAAACGGGCTGGCTGGTCGTTGAAAGAGTAGATCGAATTGGCTTGAAAAATCTTTCCTGGCTAGACAGAGCGTCGCGCAATAAAGAAAGGGGGTGGATATACCCAGAAAGCCAGAGAAGGATTATTATTTCACCGAACTCGAAGCTCTTTCGACGGATATTCGCTGGACCGTGGAACTTGCTCTCGTCGGATATCTGCGGAATTTTTTGCTTATAAGTATTATAATATACTATATATACATATGCGTGTGTGTGTATGTGGAGGAAGACGGGTAGACGCGGGGAAGATCAAGACGACGCCAGGCAGACGCGGGCATTCCGCCACGAAATTATACTACACGCGGGGAAAGACAGATAAAGCTCTTCGTAAAGCTATAGTAGGAATGGTGGCCGTGTTAGCAGTAATAGAAGTACACACAGTGTGTGTGTGTGTGTGTGTGTATATATAGATATATACATACGCTGTAATTTCGAGAATGACCACGTCAAGCTTTTGGCATCCGCAACACCCGAGATAGTGAAAACAGCAGGAAAATTTTCTCTGGATATTGCGAAATTGGGTCTCTAGAAAGCGAAGACGCCACAGTAAAAAAAAAGTTTGCACATTTAACAGACAATTCTCGTGATGAAAGGTTCAATTTTTTTTTTCTTTTTTTGCTTGTTAATTAACCAAATTACAAATGAAATTGTACCATTTCTTTTGTCAACGAGCCAATTGTTAAAAAAAAATTACAAATTAACAAGATAACAAATTGTGGAGATTTCCGGACAAGAAATGTGTCGCAAATGTATGAACCTTCTTTACATAAAAAAAAGAGTTGAAGTGAATGGGTATTTTCCTCCCCGGTCTGAAAATTGGACTGTAAAATTAAAAAAATGCGTTGGGCAAGCCAGCTGTCTTCGTAATTAAATTAGATTCAAAATACTACTGGACGATAATTTCGCTAACGATATGGGATGTTTTTCGTAAATGAAAACTGTACGTTCGTAAAGAAGCGAAACAAAGCGCAAAAAAAAAAAAAAAAAAAAACATAGCAATAGAGAATGACCGGCAAATATTGGAACCGTCTGTAAAATCGGTGTTACCGTGTCGCAAAAAGTTTAATTGTATTTCGCGTGGCGAGTGCGCCGATACGGTGAACGGCTTAAGGACCACGTACACGCCAGAAATCGTTGAAATTTAGTGAGGAAACAGCAGCGGGTTTAGAGAGCGCGCCGGTGTGTATGTGCGAGCGCGCGGTGGAATACACACCGCGATTCCACGTCACCCTGGAAACGAGAACAAATTTCGTGAACAAAAGAGAGAAGCCACTCCGCTGCCGTTGCCGTTGGTAGCTCGTTCTCATCCGCACGCCGGCATGAACACACGAGGCCAACATTGCCAATTACGCGATCTAACTGGAACGACACGTATCGGCGCTCGTGCATGCATTCGCCAAAGTGCAACCCCTCCCCGGCCGGCTCGAATAGTCGCGTTACGTGGCGTGTTCGTAAAAAAATGTTTCGAGTTGTACGAGGTGTGCGGGTTGCTCGAGTAAATTTGGTTTGTATTTTTTTTTTTATTAACTTTTCTTCGGCAATTCCCGTAGTGGCTAAAAGGGGCAAGGAAGCGACTGTCGCAGTAGAACAACTCGTATCCGGTCAGACATCGTCGCCGCACACTCGACGCTCAGCCGTTCACTGATTGCACCTTTTGTCCGTTTTTTTCTTTAGAACAGCAACACATTTTTATTTCGAATAGCAAGATTCCAAGTACTGGCGAGATCAACGCCGGATGCATCTTTATTATCCATTCGATTGAGGCAGTCTTCTAGTCTAAATGAGGATTTTTTTCGAGGGTTAAAAAAAAATGCATAGGTACTGTTTAATAGTTCAACATCGGTCTTTTTTCCATCTATTTATTGATACGTATAGGTATTCTGCGAATTTTTTCGAGTACAGTAAAAATAAATTACGGGTGCTACGCGGTTTCATGTCGAGCATTGAAAAAAAGGTCCTGCGACTCTGACGATGATTTCAGACGTTCTACTTCATCTGAAACAAAATACCAAAAAGATTATTGATCAGTACAAATGTGCCTGTCGCACGAACTAGTAAAATCCATGAAACTGAAAAAGTCCATAAAATTGGCGATCTTCCAATCTTTGCATCTTTGCATTATTTTTAATTAAATTTTAATATGACGTTGAAGATATATTTGCATGACATTAAATTTCATATTTGGCAAGCCTCTATCTAATGCACGGCTGTAGAAAGAAAAAAAGATTATTCACTCGTAGAATTTTATTCTCCAAGTGAACTTCCCTGAGCGAAGTTTATGCGATGCAAAACACAGCCGTTATAACCGGACGAAATGTAGTCTCATGCAGATATCTTCAGGGTCGCATGTTAATACCATTTTTGGACGTTCAACTTTTTTATTTTCACCAATTGCGTTCAAATTCAACATTTCGTTGTAAAGAATTCATTTATCCTCTCTACGAGCGTGCAGATTTTGGGTCACGTAAAAAAATTGTTCACTCGTATAATTTTTTTCTCCAAGTCTCCCTCAACGCTCCCTGGGTGAAATTTATGCAAAACACAACCGTTAATAACCGGCCGAAATTTAGTCTCATGCAGATATCTTCAGGCTCGTATTTTAATAACATTTTTGGACACTCCACATTTTAATTCTCACCAATTGCCTTCAAATTAAACATTCTCGTTATAAAAAAAATGTATTTGGCCTCTCTACCAGCGTGCAGATTTTGGGTCACGTGCCTTCGGTACTCGTAATTTACAGGATTCCGAGGAAATATTCCCTATGCACGTAGGCACGTGACGTACTCTGTAAATTTATATAGACTCGAGAATTTATTGCATTATGCATCGGGGAGGGATGCGAGAGAGGGTCGGTTGAAAATGAGAGAGAGTGATGGTGCGCCTCTATGGCACTTGTGCGGGAGTGAACAGGGGTTCCTGGGGGGCACACGCTTCAGCATCCCCGGTAAAAGAGTCTCGCGGCTAATGCACTCAATTAAGTGCCCCTGGCCTCGTGGCAAGGGGGCACCGGTCGGGCTCGTCGACCGTTATGGTCCCTCGTTCTTGCACCATGTACCATTATCGAGTGCTTCCTTCGATATCGTATTTCCCGATAAAATATCAGGCTGGCCATAGCCATCGATCAATCGATGTTCGACAAGGTACTATTGATTCGTTTGTCGTTCAAAGTTCCACTTCCGGAATCGTCAACGAGACACTAACGGCAATTCGAGCTTTCCGAACGAGCAGTTTAACGATCGCGTACCCGCCATAACGAAAGAACCCCGGATGACGTAAAAGTGTGACGGGGGTGCTACACTCGAAGCGCTGCAAGAGTTAAATGCTGATGCCTAAAGCCTTTTGACCGAGATCCATCTTTTTAGCGAAAAATCACGCAAAGACCAGGCTCGCCTTCTCCGCCTCCGTCGACGAGGAGGGCGGCTGCTGAAAAACCGTTTTACGGTAGCCACTCGAATATTTATTATCCCCCTCAATCGTCTCTTACTCGTAAGACTAGTATGCAATTTAATTCGCAGAGAGCGCTTTGCAGGGCTTTGACAAATCGGCCTTTAAAAATCAAGGATTACACAAGAGATTATTAATTACACAAGAGATTATTAAAATACCTGTTCCGATATCAAAGAAGACGAACCGTTTGCGATTCCGAATCAGACTACGTGACACAATTTTTTCTCCGAACGCATACATTTATTACGTAAAATCCGACGATTGCAACATCGATCGAGGAAACATGTGCACTGATCAAAAGTACGGCTGAGCCAAGTACAGATTCGAGCAAGGACGGTTAATAAATATTTTATTGGTACAGCTAAAAGGTCGCTTAGTTCAACCATTTTTTTGTATGATATCACCGAAATATTTTTGAGGCGTCAACATTTTTTTTTTGCCCAACTAAATATTTGTTCGAACGTCCGTGACGGAATCTTTAGTTGATTTAACCGGATTTTTTTGTCAGTATAAGGTAAAGAAAGTCGTCGTTCACCGCGTCAGTCTGTTCCACGATGAACGGCGATTTTCTATCTCCTCAGACGTCTGCCGTTAAAAACCTGCATTCATTGCAGTTGTTTTGTTACCGACGGTCGTATCGCATATATTCTTAAGAAAAAAATCGGTAATGGACTACGGTGAACAAAATTTGACAGTGAATATTTCCTATTTGTGTTTCAGGTTGGCAGCAGCGCAAGAGGCGGCACAAAGGGACCCTGGATACACGAGTCAGTACAGGAGAAGGCAGAGGTTGGCCGGACTGAGTGGTCTCGGTGACTGGGCTAGCTTTGGAGGGGAGGTAAGCTACTTCAAAACTCCCTTTCTATACCCGCAAACACACTTCATCCCTTGTTACGTCTAGGTTGAATGAAGGAAAAGCTCCAACTCCGAGAGACTAACGCGAACAGTCTTCGTCTATATCTATATTCATATCAATATCTATATCTATATATATATATCTATATCTATATCTATATCTATATCGATAACGAACCTGTAGAAACGCACAGTGGGATGGAAGCTCGGCGCACTGTTACAACAAACCCCAACACTCGAAAGTAGATATCTGATACAGAGAATACGATACTATAGAAGAATACGACGACAGGGTTGCCGGGAAACTATCCTATAGAGTATGTGTGGATATAATAGCCGATGATATACTCTCGTATACGTAATGTAATCCAGAGCCTGATTCATCCACATCCGGTTCCGCACCGGGCAGCCGACGTCCAGTGCTTTACTTTCAGCGTTTCGCCTCTTCCCGGATATCTCATCTGAGAGCCTCCTGCAAAGGGGGTGCAACAGAGAAAGAGGGACAAAGAGAGTGAAGAGGAGAGAACAGATGTTCTCTCTTCCTCACGTTCCCTCGGTCTCTCGGTTTTTCGCATCCCAACCAACCCTTTCTCCGCAGCGTCCCTTCGTGCAGCGAATAACGACCCCTCCGCAAGAAACTCCCACCGCGCAATCTCCACGAGAGCTTGTTTTCTTTTTTCCTCCCACTTCCTGTTCTCCTCTCGACTCCTTCGGGGTTTCTTTCCTGTTTTTCTTTTTTTTCCTTTCTTGAGGTCTCGTGCTTTTTGGCACGAGGTATAGACACGACGACGGAGACCACGCAAGTGCCCATTCTTGGGCTTCTCATACCGAGAGTGAGACGTATCACGGTGGAACGAAAATGAGCTCGAGAAAAAAATTAAGAAAGCATCTGCGACGGTGAAGAAAGATCAAAACTCTCGTCCATTAGGCGGGTTGGATTTCTTGGGCAAAAATCTTTTATTGGGAGGGAAAGAGATCTCCTGCAGAGATCTCGTCCATGTATGGAGTCAACGTACAAAAGGAGACGAATATGCTAAAAAGTTCTTATATTCAGTGTGCCAATTGAGATACATTGAGGCACTCTTTTAGTTTATTTGTGGAAATGACGTATTTCCGGTATGACGTCACTTCCGGTAAAAAAATAGACTTTCAAACCGGAAGTGACATCGTACCGTATGAAGTCACTGCCGATTGAAAAATAAGATTTTCGATATTGACAGTGATGTTTTCCTCAATGATGTCAATTCCGGTAAAAAATAAAGATTTTCAAGGATTTTCTTGGCGCAGAGCCGACTAGTGGTAACATGTTGCGTGCTCACTTTCACGATGTAGACTGTCGTCTCTTTCAGGGTTCATTTGATATACTGCCCGCGAAGGGATGTTTTCATTTTCCATATAAGGAGATGGGGGCAAAACGGGCAACTGTAATAGAAATACAAATTAGGGCCAAAACGGGCACCATGTCCAAAAATGATGTTTTTGTCTTAATTGATTTTACCAATATTGATTATATCGATGCCGGTTTTTTATCAATAATAACACAAGAAAACAAAAATGGTTTATAATGATACAATTCTATATGATCGATTTATTTGTCGTTATTACCACACTGACGAAATTGTATTAGAATTAAAACAAGAGGCAAATGTTAATGATGGGTATGGAATGTACTCCATGCTATTCCATACCCTTCATGTGTAGAAAAGGGGATGGAACAATTATAATTTTTTACTCTTTTCAAGTCACTTTTCGTTGAACTTTTGTACTCTGGTTTGTAGTGTGGTTTGAGGGAACAACGAATTGTCGTGGGCCTTTGGTATAATTCGTCGCCCTATCTGGCTATTCGTGGTTTTAACGTAGAATTTCACCATGTTTTCTTTACTAATGTGAATAAACAATAGAAGCAACCACTTCACCCGTACATTGGGCGTGAACAAAGTCGTAAGTCACATGATGACGCTGTGCATAACGATGTTCACAACTCTCACGGAAAGACACCACTAAGTTGCTGAAAACTGAAGGTATTCGAACTTTGAACGGATTTCACAGCGGCAATCGTTGTAGATGGAAACGTCTTACAGACCACGTAACCGTAACAGACACGGTAACAATACGAAAGTCGTTTATACCCAAAACTGAAGGCCGCGGCAACAATTTAAAAGAAAAACAGATTTCATAAAAATTCATTCGAAAAATTAATTAGATCAAAAATCTGAAAAAAAAAATTGAAAAGTAATGAAGTTACCCAAAATTTTGTCGAAAACATTAATGTTTTCGAAGTTTTCGAAGAAGAGTTTTGCACGAATGTTTCAAATAATTCCGATTCCTTTATCTTTTCCTGAAGAAGTTAATTTGTTTTCCGCACTTTCCTATGTAAAGAACATCGGGAAACGGAAACAGGTAGTTTATAAGAAAGTTAAGGCGGTGCCCGTTTTACCTCCATTTCCCCCACTAGTTTTTTTCACCTCGAATAATCTAATCATTATGGAAAATTTCATTGACATTCGAACCGTTAGCGTTGAGTCATCTTCTATTCTCTTCGCGTCGTTTTCCTCGACGTTTCTCTTATTTATTTACTTTTCTCATCGTTTGCACTCGTCCATTACGCGATTGAGTCCACCGATCGAAACCGCACATCGGGAGACAGACAGATCCGCCGCAGTGAGAACTCTCTTGTGTGACGGATTCGCTAATTCGATTTGAAGATTTCCCCGATATCTAAATCCGGTTACGGAACACCGAATAGACTGACATGACTACCACTCTGCGGAGATCAACCGCCGAGAGCTCTCTTCGTTACCGCTATATCTCGCTGCCATATGTGTATACAACATATCTATAGCGAACCCCCTGAGCTTTTGCGATTCTTGTCTCCGATGTTTCTTTCTATATCTAACCGTAAGGATAATCCGAATAAATTTCTAACGCCCCGTCGGGCTTCGAGAAACCTTGAAGTCTCGAAGAGTTCCGAAAACTTTTGCATGAGGCCTCGAGCCACTGTCACGCGTGCGATCGGTCGAATTATCGGGGTAATATGGTCATGGTGTAAATAATTTTTTTAACTATTTCCCCACTGATAAAGAAAATTCGGTTGAATCAACTAAATATTCGGGCTGGGACGATCGAATTAACATTGAGTTGGTAGAACAAAATATTTTCAAGCCGTAAAAATATTTTAGTAAACTCATCAAGAAAATTGTTGAACTAACAGATCGTTTAGCTGTACCAACAAAATATTTATTTGAACGTCCCCGACTGAATCCTCAGTTGATTCAGCCGTATTTTTTTTATCAGTGCGGCAAAAAAAGTATTTTACTTCATTTTTTTTGTACCAATAAGTCGTATCAATAATCCCATAGGCTTGATTGTTCGTACCGGTATTCTGGTCGTGTGGAAAAAATGGCACGCTCGAATGTAAGAAATTGTAGGAGAAATTCCTATTTTTTATATTTTCAATTTTTTTTAGACCGAATATTTTTCGGATATTTTGTGATTGTTAGTCCAATATTCTTATCCACTCGGTCTCGAGCCTCGCAATGGTTGCAAGGGTCGCGCGGTGCAAGCTGCGACGTTACGCGGTACAAATGAGAGACCAAAGAGGGAAAGGGACGATGAGAGGGCTCGAATTAAGTCGTGCGGTCGCGACGTTGGCCCCGGGAATTCTCGAGGAGAACGTTGACTTTGGAGCAGTGGAGGGCTCTGTTCCGAGCCGAGACTCGCTGCGGGTCGGGCAGCTGTGCCGTGCGAAACTCAGACGACGACGACCTTAAGCTCTTCCGAATAGTTCTACACACAACCCAAGGGAGAGGGAGAACCTCTCCGCAGTAGGAACGGGCCCCGATAGTACGCCGACCGGGACGGAGAGAGAAAGAGAGTTCTCTCGTTAATGTGATCCAGTTACATCGTAACTTTGCCAAACAACTAACAGACATTAATACCAAGCAGTAAATCTATTCGACTATCGCGAAGTTTCGCACGTGTGCGATATCGCTCTACGACAAACTGAAGATTTTCGTAGACCATTCCCAAAATATGTAAAACATAATTGATAGCAAGTTTGACAAGGTTACAAGATTCTCGATGAAACTTTGTCAAAGCTTAATTTCTATTAATAAGCACATTTTTGAAGATAAAAAATTGATTACAATTTTTGTTACCGACTGAGTCTCTCACATCACCCTTAATGTAACCCTCCAATGCTCAGGGTACGTCATTTTTTACGCTGATGAAACAGATATTAAAAAAAAAAACCTCTTAATTTTTCATCTAAAAATTCTGGGAAAATTTGACGAATAGTAATGCATCATCACGAAAGTTTGTCGAACAAAATTTCATAATTTTTAGATTTTTTTTTTTATTCAGGTGTGAAAATTTGAAAAGTGAATTCATCAAGAGTGACATTTATTACGACGCATATTTTAAATAGGGAAAGTTCCGAGCGGATGAGATAAATAATTTTTTTCAACAGAAACGAGGCTTCGGGACTTAAATCCTCCAAAACTCTTAAACTGCTGAAATCTGATGCAATGTTTGATTAATTGTGAATTGCATGTAACAGTGACGATTAATTTTTTTATTGGAAACAGATATATCTTGACAAAATACATTTTATTATATAAAATATTATTATTGTTATTATTGTTTAACAGGTACCTGGTCTGCTGGTCATGCCGCCAGGCCGGGATCAGGGTGGAGGGGCGGCTGGGGGCGGCGGCAACAAAGGCCCCTCGTCCCTGTTTATCCTTAGCGAGGATAACTGCATACGTAAACACACCCGTTTCATAATCGAGTGGCCGCCCTTCGAGTACGCCGTCCTAATCACCATCATCGCAAACTGCGTTGTACTCGCCCTCGAGGAGCATCTGCCCAAGCACGACAAGACCATCCTAGCCCAAAAGCTCGAAGCAACGGAAATCTATTTTCTTGGAATTTTCTGTGTCGAAGCGAGCCTCAAGATCCTTGCACTCGGCTTCGTTCTCCATCGTGGCTCTTACCTTCGCAACATCTGGAACATCATGGACTTTTTCGTCGTGGTAACCGGGTGAGCGAATCCAAACTTTTTTCTATTTCATTATAGACAAAAAAAAATAAATTACACCGATCGATTTATGTCGATCATTTTTTAAAGAATATATAGGGCAGACGAACCATCATTTTTCTCATGTCGATCTATTATTGAGCATTTTTTTTATGCACCGATATTCATGGTCGAATTTATTATCAATCGTGTTTTACTCGATAAGTATAGCCGCGTTGAAATTTACTTGCAGAATCTACGGTAGCGTCTACCCTATGTAACGAAAATATATATATATATATATACTCTACGTCGTTCCTGATCCTGCCGCCTACCCTCTTTGGAAACCCCGATGATCCCCGGTACTTCGTTAAAATTTTTATCTTATATGGGCCACATCAATTAATTATACAGGCCGTTCAATTATATCCTCGTTATTCGTGGAATGAAGTGCAGAATAATTGAAGAGCGAACATGTGACGTATCGTCAAGAAAAGGGCACTCGGAGTACCTTTGCTCAAGTTTCTATGAATGCACGATGTAACGTTCGATTATTGACATACCCGCGTATCCAATCGAAGCGATCTTTTTTTTTCTTCACAAATTCATCATCCACTCTTTCATTATCCAAATCTCCACTACCACAATCTTCGCATTTCTGTAACGAAGCTGGAAAAAATGAGGGAGGAAACGTTGATAAGAGAAAAAAAGGCAAATTGAAGGCAGGAGTTTTATAGGCTCGATGAAAATTTAACACCTGTGCCACAAAACAAAAAAATACCATCCGCCCACTCTAACTTTAAGTAGGAGTTAAGGCCGTGACCGGCGAGCTGGCCGTTGCTAGTGATACGGAGTGAGAGCTCGGTCAGCCACCGCCTCCTCCGTCCTTCATGTCCGCTTACCACTTAAGTACGCTAGCCTAGGATTAAGGGTTGCGCGCGAATCGTCTTTCGTGGGCACATAGATTCTATAGTCGATCCTTGGATTAGGTCGATGACCGTGTTCGCCGAAACAAACGTGGACGTCGACCTCCGTATGCTACGTTCCTTCAGGGTCCTCAGACCGCTAAAGCTGGTTTCGAAAATTCCAAGTGAGTCAGTCACAGTTCTGAGACAAACAAAAATTAATTACAAAAAAAAACACCAACAGTTATCTATATCAGAATATATCTAAAGAGAGTCCGAATAACACTAGGATTGTTTAGTTTGTTTATTGCCTCGCTTTCCACTTTTTTTTTGTTCAATTTCATCTGTTATCGTTATTACAATTACTACAATTATTTAGTCGACTAGTCTTTCGTTTTGTGTGTTCGTCCTTCCTTTACTCGGAGTGCAGAGCAGAAATTTAACCCCATTTATTATCCGTCTGTTTATTAAACTGTCGTTTTTGTGGGTCTAACACTAAACCACTTGCTAATTATAACTGTGATTAAGACCACTAGGGGCTGTGTCGGTGTCTTAGACGAGTTGAATATTAATCATATTAATAGAAATTAGAACAATTACGATCGTTAATCAACTACTATACGGTACATTGTACTACAGTGTCTCTCTTAGAGAATTTGAAAGTTAGCCTAGAGCCCTAATATTATTACGGTGGAAATAGAAGAGTGGTGGGTGGAATTATAGCTACAGCCACTTATACAATGCGTAAGAATGTTGGGAAAAAAATAGGGAGGGAGTTGGTGATACATCGCCTGGCTAAAATCGAATGGGTGCATTTTCCGTGTTCATCGAACACACAAAATACGTCCCTCTGATTTTTGTCACCCGATTTATTTTGTGTCTAGTAAATTTTTTATTTTTTACAGCAGAACCCCGTTTATCCGAGGTAATGTGGGAAGAGCGTACGTCGGATAAGTGAAATATCGGATAACACAGATAGCAGAACTATCGTCCGTTTTATTCGAGTTTTCTATATTGTCCGAACCTACAGCTCGGTTAACCCTTCGAAGCATACATTAATTTTTTTTTTTACAAGTGTGAAGTTTCAAATACATCGGTTAATTATTAATGCTTTTTCCTGAATTCAAAGAGGCATATCATGAACGCGGAGGGCCGGGATGAGTTGGTTGCCTCGGATAATGCTGAGGCTCGGTTGATCGAAGGTCGGATAAGCGAGGTTTCACTGTATTACAAACTGTGCGTATCTTTATTGAAAATTGATATCTTCTAGAGTGATATCGTTGCCAGAAAATTGATTCTAAACATAATATGCCGTTTTTTTGTTCATCTTATTATTACAAACTTCTCTTACATAGGGTACGTAGTATGACTGGAGTTTATACGCCTAGATATTCGTGTACTTGTATTACATACTTGACACAAACATGACATACATCAACATCGCCTATACACACGCATTACTGTACACAGTCCTGAGCGAGTCTCTCCGCTATAATGTACAACTATATTTAGCAGTCTCTATATTTAGATACAACACTGAATAATATAGTTGACTATACATTGGTAAATACGTGTTCTAGAGCTGTAACGTATTCCGTGAGCCCGTGTTTGCTAGAAATCGTACTTAGGCACCTGAACCCACCCTTCCGCGAGCCCGCCAACCCTTCTTCTCCTTCTCATCCCCCCCCCCCTCCCTCTTGCTCTCTATCCTCTCGGTCGCTCTCTCTATCGCCCTCACCTCCTCCAGCGACCTTCGACCTCGAGCACCAACCCAACGCCCGACGAACCCGTCTGTTCGTAGGATATCTTTCGCACCGACGGAAACTTAGTGTTAATAGTACCGATACGACGACCGTATAGATGGATGCTGGAACGGTGTGATTTTTTTCCACAGGCGAGCGGATTACGAGATTAAACATAAATATCAATCGGATCAATCAATGGCTTCTCCACTTTTGATTTTACATCTCATTATTTTATTTTTTTTTTTTAAGCAATATAAACTTTTTTTTCATCACACATTTTTTTGGGCAACACGTTATGATGAAGAACTATTTATTTTTCATTTCACAAATAATGCAGGGAAATGTGTATACGAGGGTTCAGACAGGGGAAAAAGTGGGGAACGCCGGTGGTCGGTAATTGACCGCAAATGGGTTAATCCGCTCGCGTATCATTATCGCTCGCGATTATCGCTAGAACTTCGTTATACGCCATGCCGCATAAGTTATCTCGATTATGAGGGCCCGCTGCGAGCGACTGATCCTTGAATAAAAAAAAGATGTATGGCTCGATATGTTTTACCCTCTAAATCCGTTAATTTTTAAATCGACCCGCGAACGGAATTTTCACGCCCATCTTTATTTTCATTTGTGATATTAACTTCAATTACTCACCCACGAGTGCAATAGTACTTTGTCTCATCCACGATCGCATTGTGATCTCACAATTGGCGGTGTAACATTTATTATTTTTTCCCTTCAAGATTTAGCGGATTTAAAGGATTCAAACGTTATCTTGACGAGCTCTCGGAGAGACTCAATTAGAGCCAGAATCAACGACCATTGCATATTCATCTTATCTGCAAATTCACGAGAGCCACGTTGTAGAAGAAGATTTTAATCCCCGTGTAAAGACAGAGGGGCGAGGGGAAGAAATCCCGGTAGAACGGGTAAAAGTAGCCAAGGGTTGGTCGCGCACGATTTCAGTCGGACGAGAGACCCGTCGGTGTATACCTACTTAGCAGAGTACACGAGTTCGACGAACGCAACGGGCACCTCCAGGGAGAAAGAGGGACAGCCCTACGACTCGAATCCAGATATAGACGTAGATCTAGAAAAAATAAAGAAGTGAAAGAGAAAAGTGTGGCGGGCTTGAAAGTTCGTCACCGCTTAAAGATTGCAGTCTCTTATCCGCATAGGATTTAGCGTATGTGAACTTAGAGAAGAACCCCAAGTAGTAACTCTATGTGAATCAAAAGAAAATAGACTAGCGAAAATAAAAAAAACCCCGATAATTCCCTTCGTACATCAATTTCCTCAAATTTTAGCTGCGGTCGTGGCAGTAAAAAGAATATGTAAACTGGAATACAAAGATATCGTTAGAATTTACTAGATATATCATGCAGTAGAAGATAATTTAAATGAGAATGCGAGAGAGGTGGCAAAAAAAATTGTACGGGCTCCCGTTGACTCAACCCCGATCTCTAAACCCTCTCCCAACCCGACAACAGCCCTCAATTATCCTCTATATAGACCGACTAACCGGACATTAGGCTAGTGAAACTAGTTGCTAGTTTTGTAGTTTAAGTAATTAAGTAGCGAATTAGAGTAATAGAGTAGTAGGTAGTAAAGTGTGGCGGGGTGTGTGTGTTTGGGGCAGGTTCATCACGGCGTTCCCGCAAGGCATATCCCTGGATATGGATCTGCGCACGTTGCGTGCAATACGCGTGTTGCGACCGCTCAAACTAGTCTCCGGCATACCGAGTGAGTAGCGTTTCAATTATTGGCAACAGTCCCAAAAAAAAAGAAAAAAAAGTGGACCAAGGAGAGAAAAAAAGAAAGCCAGAAATATGGAGAAAAAGAAAAAGCGTTATACGAACGAACGGGAGGGAGACAATAGAGCGAGACTCACGACTCTTGGGTCATGAGTCGCGTCTATGGCTCTAATCTCTCGGACGTCCAATGATCCTACCTAATTCACTTCCATATTCTTTTCTATTTTCTCACAGGTCTACAAGTGGTGCTTAAGTCAATCATCAAGGCGATGGCACCATTACTGCAGATCGGATTGCTGGTACTTTTCGCCATCGTGATATTCGCCATAATAGGTCTCGAGTTTTATTCGGGCACCCTGCACAAGACGTGCTACAGCATAGAAGATATCAGTGAGTATACATTTGAAAAAAATTATATACATCAAAAATTGCTTCAGTAACCCTTAATCAAGCTATTATCCCAATCGGATAATAGCTTGACATGAAATTTCAATTTTCAAGCATACATAAAAAAAATTGATTTTCGTATCAGTGGACAGTTATTAGAATTCTTGGAGGCAAAATGTATTATTATTAAATTATAATTATTAGGAAAAAATGGCATTCTTGTCATGACCGTTTAATGGTTTAATCCATTCGGTAGTTTATAATGTTATAAGTAAATGAATTATGGTTGCTGAGATAGGGTGGTAAACGGCAGCGTGGCATGTAACTTGTAATCACTGTGATAAAAAAGCTCCCCCGATGCAATGCCAATTTTCTCCGTGCTCTACTCAAAATAACGAGACAGGAAGGGGGTTGCGCGTAGCGTCGAATCCCTCGGCGACGTACCCATTACACTAACGTCCTCATTATTATAATTATCGTAATACGTCAGTGGGGCAGGGTCTGCTTTACTGCTCTGCGAGCCAACAAAGAGCACTTTATCGCCTGATAATTTACCCTTTGTTTGCTACCGCAAACGAGTCGAGGGCAAGTGGAGAGATCTCCGCGGTTCGATATAATCGATTTCGACCCACCAAGTATCTTCTTCGTACTTCTTCTTTCTATATATTGCACTGCTCTCTGTCCCTCTTTCCCCCTCCCTGGATTATCGATCCGAGAATACGGAGCGTCATAACTAAGATTAGCCGGCAACTTTATCGTAGTAACGAGGGTATCCGTTCTTGACTTGCATGTGAAACGAAATAGTCGGTTATTCGTAAAGAAATCAAGTTAGCAAAAAAATAAAAATAAATTAAATCATTCGGATGCATGTGCGTGCGCGCGCGTATGTTTGTGTCTAAATTCTCGGGAAGAACATATTTTTAAATAAAAAATATTTCTCGATTCTTTTCACGAGAGTTCGTTCCATTGATATGAATACGTTTTATTTACCATTCCAGATCAAATAGTAAAGGAGGGCGATCTGCCAAGTCCGTGCAACACGGATTACAAACCTGATGCACCGCAGGGTGCCCACGTATGCAACCCCAACACCTCGGTCTGCATGGATCAGTGGGAGGGACCAAACAGCGGTATCACCAGCTTCGACAACATCGGCTTCGCCATGCTCACCGTCTTCCAGTGTATCACTATGGAGGGCTGGACTGCCATATTGTACTGGGTAACGGACTGAGATATGTTCCTCAGTGTTGCGAGCTCGTTTATTTGTTGTTTTCTACATTTTTATAAACACCTAAAATTCGGCAAGAATCGTTTGTGTCGGACCGTCGAGCGCACTCAAAGGTTCCGCACGTTCGCCTTGTGCGTCTATCTTTGTCTGTCTCTCGATACACCCACACACTCACTTGCCACGTGTCAGATTTATATTTATATCATGAATGTTGTCAAAATTGTTATTCTGAACGTTTTTTTTTTCTTCACTCAATCGCTTACACTCGTGAATCTTGCTTTCCACGGGTTACATCGCGTCGGAGATCGGCGACGAATCGTACGATACATATCGTCGACGATTTCAAGCGATAACTCTTTATACGTGTCATTTGTTTTTGTTCGTGTGCATATATGTCGTGTACCCCTATTTTGCTTGTGATTTTACGTAACCGTGTATTTTTTTTTTCATTTTTATGTTTTAACTACATACGTTGTGGGAAACAAGATTACTGTCTTGATCGTTGATGAACAATTCGATACTCCACGAATTTTAATGTGTTTTTTGTGCGTGCAACAATTGGCATCATTTTTATTATTCGTAAATATTACTACCTACGTTTTTTAACGAGCCTGTGTACGCATCGTATCGCGAAGATGATCAGCGTCATCTTCCGAAGAAGCTAACACTGATGTATATATTGACTTTGCTCAGTATGACACTGTCAGTTTCAACCCTTTTCGATTTATATGTCTCTTGTCTATCTCTTATCTGCCTATACGTTGCGCGTCTATCGATGTTTTTCCGTGTGCATCTCGAGGGACTCAAACTTTGCTCGAGTCCTGTCCCGATCAATTGAATGGAAAAGAAAAATGCTTGTCTTTCCTTTTTTTTTCTCTCATTTGTTCTACGTCCCTCGAGTCTTTCTGAGATTCTGAACTCGAGCGTTGTGTGTTCTTTTTCAATAAAATTTTTCATCACCGGTACTTGTGTCAATCGATGAATGATTTTTGTCGCACATGTGTTAACAAAAAAAAAAGTTAATCCTTGACGAGTGGATCGTTGATGAAAAATCTTATTAAATATTCGTCCAACGTTCGATTTCCAATAATCCGTGAATTGCATATTAATCGTGCAAGTACAGGGACGACTCTGTTGTCTGCTAATGATGTCCGTCAACGTCGTCTGCTGAAAAAAACAAAATTGTTTCGATATATATATATATATATGTAAACAAGTATATATGTATATGTCATCTGTTTCCGTGTGTAAAATTGGTGTCACGATAATACGATATTCCCTCGGAGTTTACGAGGTTCTGCTAAATTTTACAGACGAACGACGCTCTTGGCAGCTATTTCAACTGGATATACTTTATACCATTGATCGTCATCGGCTCCTTCTTCATGCTGAATCTAGTTCTCGGTGTGTTAAGCGGGTGAGTGCCACTCTCCGAATTCCCCTCCCCCCACCCCTCTCTAAAACCCCCTCCAACCACTGTATAATAGTACAACGTTTTTCACCTCATTAATGGCTCAATATGTCGACTACGCTCCTCGATAAAAACGAAAATGAAAAGTATTGAAAAGCTCCTCTTCGGTCGTCGGGAGCACACGCAAAATCGTCGTCAACTGCCTACCCCCATCGAGACTCCTCTTCTTCTTTTCTGCCGTCAGGGAGTTTTCTAATGAAAGAACTCGGGTCGAAAGGCGGGCCGAATATCAGAAAGCAAAGAGAAAGGATCTATTCACCACTGCATTCAGTTCCTACTTAAAGTGGATCACTCAAGCAGGTTTATAGTTAACGGATCAAATTTTTTTATTTTTCGAAGTATCCTCCCCCCCCCAGGCCCCCTCGCCCACCTTCGAATTTTTGGTGTCCAGTAAATAACGCCGAGTTACGAGAGTGAGAGCCAGTGCGCCCGGAAATGAAATAGCTGTAAGCTAGAAAGAAATTGTCGAATTGAGGTATTCATTATTCATTCATTCTTCATCACGCAGAATTAATTTGTTTGGAGGATGTTATCGAATATTTAGTTATTTTTTAACACCGGTCAACACTAAGGCTATTAAATTTGTATTTCTTCCACGTAGGCTGAAAAATATCTTCTGGTTATGTAAAAAATAACAACAGTACATTGTTTTTTACTTCTTGTTTAGTAGTTCTGGTGACAACTTGGGGGCTTTGAGTTGTAGGTAAATGATTTATTTATCAGCCGATAAGATCCTCCACCCAAAAAAAAATGCTTCGAAATATTCTAATCCCAAAAGCCGTAGTGCGCGCATTCCCCCGAGAAATCCAAAGCGCCGAAGCTTTTGCAAAGCAAAAAAAATACCATACAAACATAAACCTTGAAAAGCAGGCAAAGCTTTTCCTCGCCTCCTCGCAGCACAGTTATCAGTCCTTTGTACCGCTTGTAGAGAATTTGCGAAGGAGAGAGAAAAAGTGGAGAACCGACAGTCCTTCCTGAAGATGCGGCGTCACCAACAACTCGAAAGAGAACTGAACGGCTACGTCGAGTGGATATGCAAAGCAGGTTAGCGATGAAATGAAGAAGAAAATGTAATCAAGAGTTCGAGAGTATCAGATGTCTAATTGCCGGCCTGTGAGCGTCGTTTCTCTTGGCCCTTCGCTATACTTTTTCTATTACTTACTAACCGAATATCCGCTATAAATACATTGAATAATATATAAGCTAGACTACGTAGTCTCGAAGCTCTGCTAGATCGTTAGTTTTAGACGGTTGAATATGTGACTCCAGTACTCACTAGGGAACCGTTCGTCTTTCAGAGGAAGTCATACTTGCCGAGGAGAGGACGACGGAAGAGGAGAAGATGCACATAATTGAAGGTATGCAAATCGACAGAGATTTATCGCTATTATTAACGAGTTTCTCATATGCACACTCGCCTCGATGCATTCGTTACGCTACAGCAAAGTTTCATTTATTTTTGTTTTCATATATTTTTTTTCTTTTCTTCACAGCGAGAAGAAGAGCTATGAAAGCGCAAAAGAAGAAACTCAAAAATCTTGGGAAGAGCAAGAGTACAGACACGGAGGAGGAGGAGGGAGAAGACGAGCAGGGTGATGGTGAGTTGTATTTTGCCCGTCCTTTGATTCACGGTCGTCTCGATTTTCCTCGTTTCTTAAACTTAAAGTGTGGCATTTTTTTTATCTTGTAATACTATGCAGATCGATGTCACGATATCGATTATAAAAAAGAGAGAAAAAAAAATGAAAGCAAAAAAAACGAGCTAGCGTTTGGATGTGTTTAAGCAATTTTGCCTTTTATTTGTCATTGGATAAATTAAAGCATGAATTTTATCGCGTTCACATAACTCATATATATATATATACTAATCTTCTTGTCGATGCGCCCGGAGTGGGAATTATTATAGAAAAACCATAGCCCTCCTTACCTTGTCAATGAACATTCTAAACACACGCTATCAGATGCTCCTCTTGTTTCAGTGCCTAAGAAAAAACTGAAAGGTAACTACAAATCAGGAATGCAACATTTACTGTAAAGCGTAAAAGGCTAATTTTATATTTTGTCTAACTGGTTTGTGTTTTTGTTGAAACGGTCTTGTGTAACCAAGTAAAAGTGTTGTCTATCGGGCGATTGGATTTAAAAAAAAAGAAAAAAGTCTCTGCATCTCTGCATTTTTTAAACAAATTTTATCATCACAGCATTAATGCACAGAGAAATTATTATAAAATCGCTCTGTACACATCATTGAGTTGACACAGTAAAAATCGTAATATAATCACAGACATGCGTAAATCGTTTATTAAATTGTCGTGTTGATCCATTGCGTTAAAGTAAGAAGACGCGAGTTGACTAACTGAAAAATGTTGATCGTGTCGCAGTAGCTAGAGTGGTTATTGTATTGATCGCAAACAAAACAACTACAACAACAACAACAACAACAAAAAAACACAAAATGCAGCAGGCTAATCGACGGAGAGCACACACCGGACCTCGGGTAATCTCGGATTTTTCAGAAACTGTGTCGTTTGTAGTAGAGTGCGATGGATACGGAAAAAAAATAATCATAAGAATGGACCAAGAGAAGAAAAATCTCATCGAGGTGCTCTTCGGATCCATAGGCTTTGTTGCTGCTGATACGTTTGTTGACTTGACCCGTAATATTTGAGATTAAGAAACAAAAACCAAAACAAAACCTACACACAATTGGCGAAACTGCGAGCAATTTGCGTACATTAACAGATTTTCATTTCTCCTAGGTATTGCTTCTGTTGGCTGATAGGGAATATATATGAAATGATTTTTTACTTTGCGAACGAAAACAAAAAAAAAAAGAAAAAAAGAACGCTTTTGAAGGCTAACGGCACGCGGCTCCTGGACACCTTGTAATCACAGCATGGAGTATGTCTGCATATTTTATTTATATGTATTTCAGGTGTCGTGCCGCCAGCCTCCATAAAAAAATATGTAATGTTTTTTCATACTTATCGTTTAGGTATGCCCAATGGTGACGATGGAGCGCTGATTAATGTTTTATTTTTAGCTGAAAGAAACCCGCTGTTAATTTAGCTAGCGATGCTAGTTTCTCGAATGTAGTCCACATTAGCATTGTCGAGCGATTGATTAATTGCGTAGCAGTAAATTATTGGAAAACTTTGATTAATCACCAATCCCCCCATAGACAAATCCTGAGATATTACATTTATCATTACATGGGCTGTAACGAGAGTCCTCGCGTGAGATCCTTATACGTAACGTAATCACATAGATAATTTTTATATCGAAACTAGTAATCGAGTACTGCTATAGAGTATATCATAGTGATTCCTGCTTAGTAGTAGGTCCTGAGACCATAGAATAGAAATAGCATTTGGTATTCGGCATTTATCGATAAAACAGTCTACGGAAAAAAATCATCTGATTTTAAAGAGTTATTGTTTCGATATCATTCGCCGTAGAAATTCATTCTTACGATATCTTGATTAATGAAGAGAAAAAATTTAAATTCTGGCGATATTAGTACATCTTTCATGAAATTAGTATACAGTGAAAAAAAATTAATTTGTTGATGAGTTTTCGCTCCTTATTCACTGATAGAAATAAAAAAAAAAATCGACTCCTAAAGAGCGATGTCTATAGTCTCAGCACTGACTTGCCTAGAGTGATAGCTCGCGACGTAAAACAATTGACATACCAGTCTTTCATAATGATAATGATAATGATAATGTTGATGATATTTGGATAATTTAACAATGTGATAATCGAAAGATCAATTTTTCGCATTGGTTGCCTGGGCCGCCAATTTGCAAAGAATCAATTTTTTAATTCCCAGCCCCCCACCACCCTACCCATCGTACGCAGCCATCAGTCATCAAACCGAGGATACCGATATACCGCTTTTAACTGAAGACGAGCTCTGTACTTTTATAGGGTTCTCGAGAGCTTCCTACCTCAGGTCGAGGGTCAGGAACCAGGGTGCCTGCCTGCAATTCTGGCGTGCAGAGAAGAGATTTAGGTTTTGGATACGACACGCCGTTAAAACACAGTCTTTCTACTGGTTTGTCATCGTCCTCGTGTTCTTCAACACTGTCTGCGTCGCCGTTGAACATTATCATCAACCGCAGTGGCTCACCGATTTTCTCTGTAAGCGATTACTTAAAAAAAAAAAAAAACGTACACGTACTCTAAAAAAAAAGGACAATATTTTACTATACTATATACTTCTTTGAGAAGATCTCTTTCTAATTTTGTTAGAGTAATTTTATTGCCTCAAAGAAACATATTCTATAGTCGTTTTTTATTTATTTTGTATAGTTACAAAAAAAAAATAGAAACGTTTTTTATGAGAAATGAATGATCATGAATTGACAATTGATATCTGTGTTGCAGTTTACACCGAGTTCGTGTTCCTCGGACTCTTCATGTGCGAGATGTTCATAAAGATGTACGCGCTGGGTCCCCGGATCTACTTCGAGTCGAGTTTCAATCGATTCGACTGCGTCGTTATATTGGGATCGATATTCGAGGTGATATGGTCGGCGGTGAAGTCCGGCTCCTTCGGCCTCTCCGTCCTTCGTGCCCTACGACTTCTCAGGATATTCAAGGTCACCAAGTACTGGGCCAGCTTGAGGAACCTCGTGATCTCTCTGCTCAACTCAATGCGCAGTATAATATCTCTCCTCTTCCTGCTCTTCCTCTTCATTCTCATATTCGCCCTACTCGGCATGCAACTTTTCGGCGGACAGTTCAACTTTCCGTCTGGCACGCCACCAACCAACTTCAACACGTTTCCCATTGCGTTGCTAACTGTCTTCCAAGTGAGTATTTAAAATAAACACTATAGTACCATCGTGAAGGAGATCAGGAGATCATTCATACAAAAATCACCAGTTGCTTCTGCGACGCATCATGATATTAATGGATCGGCTTACATGTCGAACAATGTTTTTAAACAATATATTTTTTTTCACTCCAAAGATCCTGACCGGCGAGGACTGGAACGAGGTCATGTACCAGGGCATCGAATCCCAGGGTGGCCACAAGAAGGGAGGCATGATCTACTCGCTATACTTCATTATCCTCGTACTCTTTGGCAACTACACCCTGCTGAACGTCTTCTTGGCTATCGCCGTCGACAATCTGGCTAACGCTCAGGAGTTGACTGCGGCCGAAGAGGGACAGGAGGAGGAGGACAAGGAAAAGCAGCTGCAGGAGCTAGAAAAAGAAATGGAAGCTTTGCAGTTGGCGGGGGACGGAAGTGCGCCCAAAGTGGAGATATGTCCGCCTAGTCCGACGGCAAACTTGTGAGTATCGTTGCTCATTTTTCCGTTTTTCTTTGACGATTAATGTAATATATGCTAAACTTTTTTTTCTTCTCGTATCAGCAAAAGTGGGAAAGGCGGAAAACAGGCGTCCGAAGAGAAGAAACAGGATGACGAAGACGACTCGGGACCAAAACCAATGCTGCCATACTCCTCCATGTTTATACTATCTCCGACAAACCCGTAAGTCAAAAATTAAAACAAAATGTACTATTTTGCAAACATTTTCCTGCGTACGTGGAGACAGAATATTAAAATGTTATTTTCTTATGTTTGTTTTGCAGTGTAAGAAGAGGAGCCCACTGGGTCGTGAATCTAAGATACTTCGACTTCTTCATCATGGTCGTAATATCGTTGTCGAGTATCGCACTTGCTACGGAGGATCCGGTGGATGAACATTCGCCGAGAAATAACATATTGAACTATTTAGATTACGCCTTCACGGGTGTATTCACGATAGAGATGCTTCTCAAGGTCGTTGATCTGGGAATCATTCTCCATCCCGGCTCGTACCTCCGCGAGTTCTGGAACATAATGGACGCAGTGGTCGTTATATGCGCGGCAGTGTCGATCGGCTTCGACATAAGCGGTAGTTCAGCGGGACAAAATCTTTCGACTATAAAATCGTTGAGAGTGTTGCGAGTGTTGAGACCATTGAAAACAATTAAAAGAGTGCCCAAACTAAAAGCAGTGTTCGATTGCGTTGTGAACAGTTTGAAGAATGTCATTAACATTCTCATTGTGTATATATTGTTCCAATTCATTTTCGCTGTGATTGCGGTGCAGCTGTTCAACGGCAAGTTCTTCTACTGCAACGACGCGAGCAAATACACGTTGGAGGATTGCCAGTGAGAAGATAATCTTATATATATTTTTTAAAGTTCTTTATTTGTTAGTCTCAATTTTCAAAAATCCAGAGCATCCCCTTAGAGGTCCCCTTGGCTCCTTCGCTTTCAGTGCTGGTCCAGGAAACTCGTGGCAACTCGAAAAATTATATTTTGAAACCGTATGACGTCACTTCCGGTCGAAAAATGAGATTTTTAAACCGAAAGTGATGTGTTTCCGGTAAATCTCCGGAAATCTAAATTTCCTGTTGCAAAATGCCATAGTCCATAGCGAGGGCGTGTAGCGCCCGAGCCGCAACAACCTGCTAATAGATAAATAAGGCTTTCAAGCTCTGTGAGCATCGAGGAAAATCTAAGGAGCTTGTGTTTAACTAATTGTTTGATATCTGTCTGTTCAGGGGAGATTTTTTCGTCTTCGAGGACGACGCGTTACTGCCAACAGCGAAAAAGAGACAGTGGCAACCGCAGAGCTTTCACTACGACAACGTAATGGCGGCAATGCTCACGCTATTCGCTGTACAGACTGGCGAGGGCTGGCCGCAAATTCTTCAGCACTCGATGGCAGCTACACACGAGGACAAGGGTCCTATTCATAATTTTCGAATAGAAATGTCCATATTCTACATCGTATACTTCATCGTATTTCCATTCTTCTTCGTCAACATCTTCGTTGCTTTGATCATCATCACGTTTCAAGAGCAAGGCGAGGCGGAACTGCAGGATGGCGAAATCGACAAAAATCAGGTATATTCCGTTGTGTGTTTATGATAACATGTAAAATTTACCACAATGGTTAAATAATATGCCTCTCATTTTATTCACAGAAATCCTGTATAGACTTCACGTTAGGGGCAAGACCTCTCGAGAGGTACATGCCGAACAAACGAAACAGTGTAAAGTACAAAATTTGGAGGATAGTAGTATCGACGCCATTCGAATACTTCATAATGATACTCATCGTTCTTAACACACTTCTACTCATGATGAAGGTAAGCAGTCTTTAACATATATTATCTATACCTCGCCAATAATCAATTAGTAATATCCTTTTCTTCGAGCCCCTCGTGTAACGAGCTGATAATAATACGCGAGAAAAGAAAGAAAGAAGGAGCAGTATACGAAGCTTTTCACAGTAAAAATTTTTTAATTATGGATCTCCTCGCTCGTTCTTCGTTCTTTCCTCGCACAACCCCCTCTTCCTTTCCCCTACTTGATACTTGCCCCCCCCCCCCCCCCTAAACCGACCCCTTTTTTATTTTTATCAAGAAAACCCTTCTAATTTTTGGCAATTTTAACCAATCGAAAAAGAGTTGTAGATTCGTTTTTGACCAGCATTCGGATTATAAGATTTTTTCAAAATACAAGGGTCCGCATTCGGGATGTAAAAAACAAGAAAATATCTCTAACATGATTTCATATACTGTGTCTATAATATTATATATAAAAATTCACTCGTCGTATATGAATAACGGATATGTTTGTACAAGAGATTCGTTGTATTTGCCTGCATATTCACTTGTTCTCTGTATAATACTATTATGGTCCTAAAGTTTGTCTCTGTCCGGTACACACACAAACAGCAATCCCATGTTTATACTATTATATATCCCTAAGATCAAAAAGTACCGATTATTTATTATTTTTATCCTGAATTGTATTTCCGAGCTCCACAAAACTCCTTCGTAATAATTTGATCGCGACCTATGAGCATAAAAAAAAATCAAACTTGATCCTTCGAAATGGAAAAAAAAGCTTCAATTATCCTAAACTTCGAGCATTTAGTCGCATTTTAATCAAGTGCCTCATTCCATTGTTGCATTGTTCCCTTAGAACGAAAAAAGAAAAATGAAAGGAAACGACAAATTCGATTGCCAAATTTCCTCTTACGGGAAGAAGTAGACGTGCGAACATTTGGAAGCTTTTCTCACACTTTCGTTTACCGTATTAGATGAACTTTCAGTTATTAGATGCTCTTGCGTCCTTTCTCTCTCTCTCACGCTCGCCCTCCCTTTGTCTCTCTATCTCACTCTCAATCTCTCAGTCTCTCAGTCCCTCAGTCTCTCAGTCCCTCAGTCTCCCAATCTCTCAGTCTCCCAATCTCTCAGTCTCTCAATCTCTCAATCTCTCAATCTCTCAATCTCTCAATCTCTCAATCTCTCAATCTCTCAATCTCTCAATCTCTCAATCTCTCAATCTCTCAATCT